>JABUQX010008938.1:65000-70813 GCA_015478945.1 Trachelipus rathkii
TGAACAATTTTAAAGGAGGATGAATTTGGAATTTACAAGAGAATAGGAAGTTCTTCTGGAAGAAAGTACGAAAGGTTAAGAAAGAGAGCAAAGGGAATCTTTTAATAAAATCATGAATATGGTTGGTATTATTCAACTGATGAGATGGTCGATAGGAGAATGTTGAGAGAGCAATTTCGAAATCTGCAACAGTTGGCAGTAGATGAAGAGGTGATAGTGAATGTGAGTGGGTTTGATGGTATAAGAAGAAATACGTATTTTGGGGATGAGGTAATTAGTAGGGAAGAGGTAATAGGTATAGTTGAAGAATGGTAAATCAACAGATATAGAAGAAACTTAAATTGGGAAAATAATTAAGAGTAGAGTGAGATTGTCATTCCTTTAATATGGTGTTGTAACAACAAAGCGTTCTGGGTGGAAGAGCATAGTTTCACGAGCGTTGGGATGATAACAATGAAGCTGCATGCGATATATGAAAATGTAAAAACTACAGAAGAATTAGTTATTGGGTGATGTATGGAAGATATATACTGGTATTCTGGTTGAAATAGTGCGTCGAGTGACTAAAGGGTTGATTGTGAAGAGCAAGAATGAAGTTTAAGAAGTTGTAAGAGGATGTGTTTGATCAAATTTTTTACATCGAAGCAAATGAGGTGAGAATACGCAGGAATTTTATTTATTTTTAATATACTTTTGCAGCTGGAGTATGAAGGATTAATTAAGAAAGGCTCTGTGGCTATGTTAATAATTTATGTTGTTGGTGATTAGGCTTCTGAACGGAATTAAAGTACAGTATGTATACTCGATATTGAAGAGGATATAAGAATAAAATGGACCGGAGAAAACCTGAATAATTTATATTATATCGGAGTGATAACAGTGATGTGTTATGTCTCCATGGCTATTTAACTGATTGGTGAAGGGTAGAGAGTGGAGAGTACCTTGCTATCGTAAACGCACATAATTTGGTTTTGTGGTGGTAAATCTGATGAAAGTTTTGAGAAGATTGATAGAGTGGTTTGGCAGGGTGGTGCATAGTGGAATGTTGGAAAAGTAACTGTAGATAGGGATAAAGTTATGGAGTTATGGTGAGGAGACGTTCCTGCAAGTTGTGAAATCATGCTTGGATGGTAAGCAATGGAGTAAATATCGAAGTTTAAAAAGTTTAAAGGCCGTAGATGTTGGATGAAATGGGAAACAATGATGCAAGTGGTATAAATCCTAATTGATCATAGAAATGAGCTATTACGTACCATTATGAGAAAATGAAAATTAAATTTTAAAAAAATCGTAAAATAAAAATAATTACCCGTGATATATATATATATATATAATATATAATATATATATATATATATATATATATATATATATATTATATATATATATATATATATAATATATTTATATTATATATATATATATATATATATATATATATATATATATATATATATATATATATATATATATATATATATTATTTTATTTATATATACATATATATGATAATATATATATATATATATATATATATATTATATATATATATATAATATATATATATATATATATATATATATATATATATATATATTTTATATATATATATATTTATTATAATATATATATATATATATTATATATATATATATATATATACTATATATTAAATATATATATATATATTATATAATATATATATATTTATAGGCTTAGAATTAGATATTCCATGGGACAATTTTGAGAACCAAAATTTTTAAGTTCAAAAAAAATTTCTAAGTTCAGAAAAAGTTATTTAGTTATGGTTTTTCAGAAAATTGTTTAGTGAGCAGGCTTCTGCCATAATTTCCAGAAGCTGCACTAAAGAATTTTCTTTAAAAACTTAACTTAACTTAACTTTTCTGAACTTAGAAATTTTTTTGAACTTAGAAAGTTTTTGGTCTCAAAATCTGTCAGGCTATCTAATACTAAGCCATATATATATATATATATATATATATATATATATATATATATATATAAATATATTATATATATATATATAGGTATTATATATATATAATAATATATATTAGTAATATATATATATATAAATTATTATATATATATATATATATTGAACATACCCATATAGAAATTGACAACTGTCAAGCAACTGTTATTCCAAAAAGTACAGATAATGCAGAGACGCACCACTTGTCGATCTTCTTCGGTATGATGTTTTCGGGCGTTGATTCCGACAGCTTAGGATAAAGTTGTGAGTTTTAGGGTGGAAACGAGAAGTAAAGGACAATTAATATTTCGAATGTAAACTTAACTAATTTTATTTATTTAAGTCCTTTAATTTAGTATCAGTGAACTATTAGTTCAAATGAAGTGCTTTAATAATCTCCAACATATTAAAAAAAGAATACGAATTCAGATTCATTAAGGCTAGCGACCACGAACTGCAAAGTTAGTTTATGGGCGGGTCATTGAACTGCCACACATTTTTCCTCGCGCCTAAACTTCGAATGACTTTCTATGCAAATCTAAATCATCGTTTGCAAAATTTTAACGAAGAACGAAATAAAATAAATTTCGTTTTTATTGCTCACAAAAGTTTTGACATTTGAAACTTATTCTGCTTTCAAGGTTTACAACTCTACTCCTCTTTAAACTAGTACTGTGTATTTATGGTAGGAAGGGAACTTCACTGATCCTAGGTTCGTGTATGGCAGACTAAAAAGATTTGATACGGCTATTTTGGAATTAGATTTTTTATCATCCTAGACAGTTCATTTGTCCGAAAGATAATAAATATAGTAATATGTATTTGGCAATAAATTTAAAACTATATATTGACCATGACGGTTTAAAAAACAGATAAGTTCAATCAAATTTTTCGATTAAACATGTTTAAAAACAATATTATGGCCTTTTCAATTTATCGATATGAGATTTTAAGACATCCGAAAAGAAAAAGATATATAAAATATATTACTTAAATAATGTTTTGAAGACTAAAATTACGTCTTCCACTTAACGATATCAAATTTCCGACAAGATTTACATGGATTACCTTTATTAATTATTCTTACCTTACCAATTGTTTAAATAATTCTAGTATTTCCCATTAAAATATACTTCCTCTAGGATAGAGTAAAAAAAAAAGATTCTACACTCTGTAAAGAACGAGGACTGAACAAGAGATGCGGTTAGGATCCATAATCTTTCGTTAATTCGTCAAGAGGGAAGTAGAGAGTCAAACCACTGTCAACATCATAAAAGTAGGAGCAAAAGTTGTTTGCAATGAAATAATCTCCCCCAAGTTCGAGAATGGGTGAGAGATACTTTGATGCATATTACTTTCCTTTTTAAATTAATATATATATATATATATATATATTATAATTTATATATATATATATATATTTATATATATATATATATATATATATATATATATATATTATATATATATATATATATATATATATATATTGTAAATTAAAAGTAAAAATTAAAAAGTAATATAATTGCCAATCGAAAATTATGTTACGATAAAATAATGATATACTCCGTTAAATATGTAAAATGAATGCTTTCTTTTAATATCATTATGGTGTTTCGATATAACTATCATTTTATTAATATGTTCGGCGTACCAATTCCTTCCATTCTTTCTCCTTCGCTTCATCCTTACCTATCATGATAATATAGATAAGCAAGAAAAGTCCTTTTGAAGTTACCTCATCGATCGATCCAGAATAATTGACAAGTTCATTTTCGGAGAAGTTGCTTTGATCCAAAAAATTCGATGCTTCTCCTTCCAAACAAGAAGAAAGTGTTCTGCAGGGTTTTCCTTAGGCCGAAATACTGAATAAAAGAATGACAGCTAATCAATTCTTAGAATGGAAGTAAATTCTTAATGCCTTTGAAAAGAAGAACCAATACTCTATTATAATTTCGCTACAAAAAAAAGGGAAACTTAAGGATTTATTCTTTTGTTTAGACCAAGCCTTATATACTTTTATATTAAAGGCAAGTATGATTTCATATATACGTGATCCTGATGTACAGGTGGATGGTACGATTGTACGTATTTCCCAACATACTGCTCAATGTATACGGAGGATGTCAACAACTTATTTCAAATGTATTTACAGATGTTAAAACTTTCCAAGCATTGAGATGTATATATAGGAAGGAGATATGAGAACTTCCACACATCAAGACAAAAGAAACTTAGGCTCGCATAGCGACTGTACTGCAAGTATGAGTACCATACGTTCTTTACATAGTCTCAAAATTCGAAGATCCACTTCGTTTAACTCTTTCTTTCCTATACTTGAACGGTATATTCAAATCAGTTTTCATTCAGGGGCCGCAGTCAAGTGATTGTTTCCTCCTCCAGGTCTATATTTCTAGCCAACACAAAACTTCAGTTGCATAAATCACCTTTTTGAAATATATAGTACTGAAGTTTGCAAATTCAAGCCAAAATTTTTAATCAGGACTAGTAACTGTCAATTTTTGTCTAATAATAAAAATGCAAATAAAGAAATGAAATACTATTACGAAAAAATACAAAAAAAAAAAAAAAATTAAAAAATATAATTAAGGGTAGTTGTTATCTAAGATATAAGCAATGAATGATTCCTTGTCGTTCTTAAATAGAAGGGGTATCTCTCAAATTACTCAAACACAAAAATTATACAGACCAATTCAAAAACTTGAAATGTCGAAGGGGTTATTCCGAAGCTGGATGGACAATTCATGACAGATAGTATACTTCATTTCCAAATAATTGGTTGCTCGAAACCTTCAATATCAAAGATCTGAAAAAAAAAGATACTTTATAAAAGATTATACAATTTGGCATCTCTAAATAATATTTTTTTGGGCAGAAAATTATTATGATTTGAAGAAACTTTGAAACTTCTAATATGATTTTTAGAATTTGAAAAAACCACATTCCCAAAGCAAAACTTAGCAAGACCTGGTCTTACTGGGGATAATAGTCTCCAACCTGAAATACACTGAACCATACGCCAGACCTAGGCTTAGCTGGGGTATAAAACACCTAATATAACAGCTGATCTAACCAAACCTAGCCAAACAACTGATCTAACCAGACCTAGGACTAACAACTGATCTAACCAGACCTAGACCTAACAGCTGATCTAACCAAACCTAGCCAAACAACTGATCTAACCAGACCTAGACCTAATAGCGTATACCCACATCAGAAACTTTCCTTTAGGCCTAATATCTGCCTACCTTTTAACTAATTCATTTTCACGATGTCGTCGTCTCTCTGAAATAAATACTAGGGAGTATTTTTGTTTTGTTTTTTGTATGAAAACAATAACAAATTGGTGATAACGAATATTTATTAGGGAAGAGTTTCATTAATAAAGAAGCATTCTGGAGGTGGCGGGCACGGCGAAAATCTCTGAATTTCCGGTTCCCTTTTAGGGCAAAACTCGTCGCTATTCTTTTGTATACTCGTAGCTCCGCTGCTGATTTTTCTCGAATTTCCGATCATCCGCCAATTAGTCTCTTTTTTTTCTTCTTCTTCCTCTTTCGCGCTTTTCGTGTCGTGGCGGTGGCTGTGACTTTGAAATTTTAGGATCGCGAAACTGCAAAAGGCGGCAAACAGTACACCGTTAATGAAACCGGCTACTACGTCGGACCAGCGATGATGGTGATCGGCGACGCGAGAAATTGAAACCGCGACCGCCAAAATAAACCATACGTATTGGATAAAGGGTCTGATTAGCACGTGGTTCTTTTCGATCTTAATTTTGTACTGAATGTAAAAAATC
>JABUQX010008939.1:0-17500 GCA_015478945.1 Trachelipus rathkii
ATATTATATAATATAACTATTCTTCATCTACCTTTTTCTCCAAAAGACTGGTGGTAAGGTCCGTAACAAGCATCAGAAAGAAAGCAGTAGAAGAATATGACAAAAGTCAAAAAGAAAGCCAGCCTACCCCCCCTCCCTCTGTTCCTATTTTACGTGTTAATAGACTACGCAGTCAGAAAATCCAACATAGAGCTTCACGGGACTCGATGGACCCTCACTATGCGTAAATTGTCAGTGTAAGGGTTCTATCCCCCTCTGACCGAGGTGAGCCACAACCATGTACCCCCTCACAAGAACCCTTGCCATTCTCTCTATTATGCACCTTCATTCTCGCCTCTTGCCAAACTCACATTTCTCTCCTTCAGACATTCGTTTACTGACTCAATCCACTTTTGTCTTCGATCTCCCAGCCGGTCGGTTTCAACACACTCGCCACTATTACATCCGTTAAACCAACCGACTATCTTCATCCTTTCCAACATGACCAAACCATCCAATATACTTTCATTATTCTCTCGTTTACCCTTTTCCTTACACCACAACAAAGAACACGGGCCCTATTAAGCACTACGTTCCTCCTAATATGTTTATTCCTCATTTTATCAATTCTTCTCACACCTAGCATGCCCTTAAGATTGTCCATCTGAAAAAATTGTACTTATACTTCTTTCTTATTCCAGACCATAGTTCTACTACTATACATTAACAAAGGTACAACATTACCATCATGTAGACCCTAGCGCACTCAAGGACTTAGTCCCTTTACATTCACTAACGATTTAATTGCACAGCCACACTTCCTGCCATTTCACACTTTCATACTAAATCTGCATTCATCCGTTCCCTTCTCATCCAACAATACCCTAAAATATTTAACTCAGACACTTGTTCCATCTGCTCACCATACTAACAAAATTCACACGAGGACTGTCATCACTCATTCTAACCAATAACTAACTTTCTACGTTTATTTCAAACCCCTCCTTTTACACACCCTGCCAAATATCTCTAACAATCTCTCTTCAGATTCGCCCACAAAACCAAAATCATCCGCAATATAATGGTAGGGCACCCTCCACTCCATCATTCTATCTAACACCATTTTCTGTCACACCCACTCTAATTCTTTCATTAACCCCATCCATATACAAATTGAAGAACCAAGGAGAGACATAACACAACCCTGCTCACTCCGCTATTAAACTAAACCAATCCACTTTTGACACGCATTATTCTTACCACACTTCCTCACTATCGTCATAAAACTTTGTGTGATTCCATTCAGAAAGCCTAATCAACCAACACTACATATTATCATCTAACACCTGCATAGACCTTTCTATTAACCCTTCATTACCCCTGTTGCAAATGCCTAAAACCTAAATACAATTTATTCTTCCTCTCTCTCATTTTTCTATTATCAATTTGCTTCAATGTAAAGATTTGACCACACATCCTCTACTATCCTAAACGCACCTTGTTTCTTACAACACTCAATAACTAAATACCCTATATAGTTCTTACAGTTCCCTTTATTCTCCCTTACCCTTATATAAAGTTACTATTACTGCCTCTCTGCCAATCCTCGAAACATATACCCTCATAACGCTTATTACACAACTTCAAGAAATCAATCAATCACATCTTGCCACCGTCGATCATTTCACCCAGTAATTTTCATCTATACCTGCAGATTTTACCATTCTTTCTCACTCTACCATTTCCTCCTCTTTGCTAAATAACCTTATCCCCAAAATACCTATTCCTTCTTGACATCAAACCCACATACAGTCATTATCACCTCATCATTACTGCCAATATTATACAGATTTCAAAGTGTTCTTTCCCCACTCCACTCACATCCATTTCATCAGTATTTACAAAAACACCATCCCTATTCATTTATCTAAGCAGGTTCCCCTTATTCTAATTCTTAACTTTCGCGCTTCCTTCCAGAAGAGCTTCCTTTCCCTTGTAAGGTCCCCATTTATCCTCTTCCAAACGGTTCATTTACCTGCTTCTTTTCTCTTACGTATGCATCTATTAGCATTCTATCCTCCTCTATATAATTCCAAGCATCTTTCTTTTGAAAAACTTCCTTCATTGCTTTAGTTCATTCAAGCCACTTCTTCTTTTACTATAACGCTTGCATCACTCTTCATTCCCACCACTTACTGTTATCATTCTTATTCCTACTTAGCACAACCCACATATCTTTTGCACTGCCTAACAATTGCTTCTTACATTTGCTTCCAGATTTGATTCATTTCAACTTGTTCACATTCAACTTGATTACTTGCGGCGTTCTTACATACTTATCCTTATTACCTGTTCACTAAACTTCTCACTCTTAATTTTACCCACCTTCCTTCCGTATCACCTTCCTTTTCTCCATCCAAGTCCCACTAACTTAATTTATACATAGAACAACAGTATAATGATCCGATAATCCCATCCTAAACCCCTCACTGATTAAACATCCAATCTGATAACTTCAACATTTTCCTTCTTCACACCACAAAATCAATCATATTTTCACTTCGAACCATCTCTACCTACACAACTCTAGTATACTATGGAATACGCTTGGTGTTTAAGAAAAGTATTACTTACACCACCTAACCTCTCCCCTCACAGAAATCAATCACTTACCTACCATTCTCATTTTCTCCTCAGACACCCCAAAACCACCCCGTTATACCATCTTTTTTTTTATCATATATATATATATTTATATATATATATATAGTATATATATATATATATATATATTATATATATATATATATATATATATATATATATTATATAATATATATTTATATATATATATATTATGGACATTTATAAGTGGTTGACTCCCGTTAATAGTTTAAGGTTAGGTAAATTTAGGTTAAGTTTGGTTAGGATAGGTTAGGTTTAGGTTAGGTTTTGTTAGGTTAGGTTTGGTTAGGTTACCCAAAAATTTAATTATTTACCCTAAAATTATTTAAATAACGATACATTAATTATTGATTTTCGCTCTTGAAGTCAACCACTTATAAATAGCCTATTATATATAGTGTATATATAAAATCCGTATTAATAGTCAAATATTTAGGCCCAGAAGGGTAGTTGGTACTACTGTATAATTTAAAACATCTTTAATATACATAAAAAGAGGTATTTTAAAAAAAAAACAAAAAAAACATTTTTTTTAAAAAAAACGTGTTTTTTTAAAAAAAAAAAACAAATTAAAAAAAACCGTCTTGTTTCGGAACCCAAAAGTTATTTATATATATATATATATATTATATAATCAAAAAAAAAATAATATATTGATAGTATAATAATATATATATATATATTATATATATATATATAATATATATATATATATATTATATAGTATATTATATATCATATATATATATATATATATATTATATATATAATATATTATATGATAAAAAGTAAGCACATATGTTTGCGAAACATAATTTGCTTACCAGAACGTTCGATCCGATAGAGTTCATCATTAGTAATCATTAAAATATAAATAACCAATTAGAGATCTAATAATATAGATAATAATATTATTATTAATACAAATAATAAAAATAATAATAATAATAATAATAATATAATAATAATAATAATAATAATAATAATAATAATAATAATAATAATAATAATAATATAATAATAATAATAATAAGATAATATAATAATAATTAATAACAATAATATAAATAATCTATAATAACAATAATAATAATAATATAATATATAATAATAATAATAATTAATTAATAATAATAATAATAATAATAATAATAAAATAATAATAACAATTATAATAATATATAATACCCTTAAATTTATGTGGAAACTACAAGTACTTATACAGCTTGAATACATACATTTTGAACGGATCGCGAATTATATAATATATACTATTATATATAATATCATAATTATATTATATATATATATATATATATACTTAATATATATATAATATATATATTATATATATATATATATATATTATATATTATGATATATATATATATATATATATATTATATATATATAATATACTATATATATATATATATATATATATATATCATTAAGGGAAACGAAAAGGAGAAACAAGAGAATAAAAACTGAGAAGGAAATTCTAAATTCTACTCTCTGCTCTCTCTCTCTCTTCTCCTCTCTCTCTCTCTCTCTCTTCTTTTTTTTTTCTTTCTTTTTTATTTTTCAGACTCTCTGTCTCGATCTTCTCTCTCTCTCTCTCCTCTCTCTCTCTCCTCTCTCTCTCTCTCTCTCTCAATCTTTTTCTCATTCTCTGACCTTTTGATGAAGCTTCGAAAGATGTTGCGAAAAGGAATGATTACGAAACGAATTGAGGAGTTTGTTACGTCAACAGGATTCGGATCATTTTAAGGAGACTATGATAGGGTGCATAGAGTTAGTAACCAGCCCTGTTGACTTCTTTTCTTCAATAACTCCAGAACCAGCATTGCAAACTAATGCGCCATGAAATATATTGTTTTGGAAATTCCTGAGAAGAGTTTAGACTTTAGAGTCTGAGATGAAAGAAGATGCTAGTTTAACTTGCAGTTGAAACCCCTTACCTGGGAGATGTAAAGCTAAAAGCTAGTATTTGAACCCAATTGCGGCGATAAGCATAACTCTATTTTAGAGAATTCTATGAGAGAGAGTTGAGAGGCCAGATGGAAGTAAATGCTGGTCACACTGACAGTGTGAAGGGCGGCCATCCTGGGAAGTTTTATATAATACCAGTTCCTGTCTGCATCTTATCTGCTTACTACATACTCGTTCGTATAGTGAGCCTCAGGACGACTCTAGTACCTTATTGTATGATATAATAATGCACATCACATGTGTCACAGTAACATATACCTACACTATGAGGCGTCTGTGCAGTATGTGAGAAGTTACGAAATAAGGCTGATGAGCACGAATTTATAGACGAATCTAGAGTCTGGGAGCGCTACGCTATAATGGATATAGGCACTAAACAGCCAGGAGCCGATGCACTCACTCAGGTATGTGCACCTCAGTAGAATATTAAATATACTAACAACTCCACGTAGCATGGACAGACCTCATCGTCCAGGACGATAACCCGGATCAGACATATCCATAACTCTGACACACACGACTTAGTATCACACCGCGGTGCGTATCACATACACAATGAGCTCTGACACAATACCAATTACATATACTATACCCGGCTGGTGAGTAGCTCATAAACAAAAATTAGGATAGGATGCTCATCTCGTCGCTACCTCTGTGTACCACGATCACCGAACTGTTCAATATACTGATGATCAATAGACTCGAGAATACCCCGATTAGACCTCTTGACTGTCCGGTACGCTGGGCGAAAAGAAAGACACGAAAGTGACAATAGTAGCATATAACAGAAATCGTTATAATCTTACCAAACAGTACTCTGCACAATAACATCCTCGCTCTCGACATATCCACACTCGTATCTATGCTGAATTTCTGCTCTCATCTACAACTCTCGCTCTAGAGACTTGCTGAGAAGATAATTCAGCAAGTTATCGAATACGATCCTTGAAGCAGATATTCTATTAGTATCTTCATATATATTATATATATATACGATATATCACACACTTACCTCAACTCTACTGTGTCGTGGCTCTTATATAGATATATATAATATATCTGGTATAAAGAACCTACAGGTATATACGCTGATGATACGAATATATAGCAGCCTGCAGAAGTCGCGGAAGCGCATAGATAATTCATAATCTATCCACATCAAACAGAGTCCGTAATAGACTCGCACCCGGTAGCGTACCGCGCGACGCTGCTCAGGTAAATGAAATATAGCGAGACCCGTTTATAAATAAGTATACGTAACTAATAAAAGCGGCCGGAAGACATACATCACCAACACATAATTAGCCACGAGCCAAGACGAGTGTGATAGGCGGGCGCTAGCGTCACTAGAACAGCGAGCATCATCTACTCAGCTGATGTGACACTCGAAGGCTACAGAGAGGCCTCGCTGAGAGAAGCGGATATACCCATCCATAACCCAGTCGAGAGTAGGCGAGACCGACCTCAACGCGTACGAAGATGAGTAGATACTCCCCAGTATGCAGGAATAATATAATTATCCTTCTCTCTATATGTGGCGTGCTGTAGTATATATATTATAATATATATAATTTATTATATATATCATATGTACCGCGAGAAACATACGCGCGCGCTGCACCACCCGATCCCCTCGTAGTGAAATCCGCAAACAGAAAACCGTTTACTGTACTCCTCTCGGCCTCATCCAAACTAAGTCTCACTCATCCATCAGTACTAAAGAACTTCTCTAAAGAGCAGCAGTCTCAATGCTCCAATACACGCCGCACTTCGGACGTGTCAAAATAACAACCGGCCTAATTAGCCTACTATCCACAACATCCAGGTAGAACACGGACAAACCACACAAACAGTCGTGTGTCCATCTCGCAAGTTAGTAACTAAGCATCATAACTATTCCCATCAATAACTAAGATTCTCAATATACGACCTCATGAAACTCTTCTCAAGTGACATTTCCACCCAAAAACATATATCTTCATCAGCCGCACGCATTAGCGTTTTGCCATGCTGTCATTCCTCGCGAAACAAGCCGACTTAATCATGAGCGCAGAAGAAACGTCAGCAAGAGTCGCAAACGATTACTACAACCCACATCATCAACCGCCAAGGCAACTAAACCAGTACTCTCCTAACAAAATTAAGATCCACGACATCCTCGCTATAGAACCGTACAAACTCTCCAACACAACCACCCATCGACATTCCTCAGTCCTGTAATCATTCTTTAAATAAGAACAACAAATCTCCTCATCGTAACATATTCAAAGGTCAGAGAATTGAGAAAAAGATTGAGAGAGGAGATGAGAGAGAGAGAATGAGAGAGCGAGAGACGAGAAGAGGAGAGAGAGAGAGAAGAGAGAAGGAGAGAGATGGAGAGAGCAGACGGAGAATGAGAGAGAAGAGTAGAATTGTTAGGAATTTCCTTCTCAGTTTTTATTTTCTCTTGTTTTCCATTTTCGTTTCCAATCTTAATTGGAATATATAATATATAATAATATATATATATATAATATAATATAATATATATATATATAATATATATATATAGAGACAGTAAATAATCAAAAATTAACATAATATTAAGAAAACGCGCCCAACAAACAGGCATAAGAAAAGACCTATACAGAACGGCCGTAAATAGGAAATAACTAAGAACGTTCAACACGGCACCAATGGATAAACTCAACAACCTAGCCTTACAACATAACTAATATCCTATCATAACTAATAGAAAAAACTACCCCAAAACTTACACATATACCGATAACTCGGACTAAGAAGAGGTCATATCACACATTACAAATATGACACCTCACTCAAAATAAACTCACAACCCAAAACTTAATCAACGCCTACTCATATACCACAACCAAACGGCGACCTCGACCCACTTGATTAGTATAATATGCAGTCTCGCTCGACATACAAAGCAATAGTTAATCGATCCATTTCAAGCATAAGACTTAACAGAATATTGTCTAGTAATTCGACACATAAGTCTTACGCGGAGAAAGTCCTACCGGCCGATTAATTGAATTGATTACAGGCTTCTCTGACTCTCGTCTTAATTGTCATCGGCATATGAGACTTAATGTAGTATATTATGGTATTAAGTTATTCCTTGATTATCTATATTCAAATAAAATACTATTAACAATACATTGAGCCAATTACATTATAATCAATTATATAATAATGCATAATACACTTTTAATATGATGAGTATTAATTACGGCATTATGATAATTATTCGGTAATTAATTAAATTCATATTACTATGTGACTCATCACTTCAACTGGTATTTCCCATCTATTAGTCTCACTGCCCAAAGAGACGCATCAGACAAACTAGTCGAACGCCTATGCCAATCTATTTAAATTATTGATATAATCCTCTATTGATTATAACCTTTTATATCCTAGGTATCATCACAATAATTATCATAACAATCAATGTCGCCTTCCGCACATTATTATTATTGTCATTATATAAATACTAACACTCGTACTATTGTAGAACGATATCAAATAATATTATTATCATCATATTATAACCTCTCAGATGCTGTCTAATGGTGTCATCATTCATATATAATTATACACATGGACCCTTAACGGCATTATTAGAGACTAATACCTATCACGTTCGACATGTACGGAACTTATGTCTCGATCTAAACAAACATGCGAATATGTCTTCCGAGAACGGATCATACATGAGCACGAAGGACTATTACTTAGATTCTTTCCCACCTTCTAAATGGCTCACCTACGAGTAAAATACCTAACCGGCCACCCCTACACACATACCCCATACCCACTAAAGAACTTCAAACTAACGTATATATAGAACACCATCATATCACTAACAACTGATAATGACGAGCCCATACACTATTATTATATACGACCTCACACAACTGGTACCCCACGCATACTTTGCGTATTATATAGTATATATCATATGATACCCACTCAAACGACTGATCAATCACCGCAGGACAATAGTATCGCCCATCGGGCGGAACCACGCAGACCGGCCATGTACTAGCTACACCCAGCACGGGCAAAAGAGCTACTCATAGATAAGTACATAACCGTAGACTCACGCATCAGATTTTCAAATCCGAAACTCACGAATAGCAGGTTGCACGGCCACCGATATACAACCAACCCAAAAAATTCTAAATACACCACGAACACAAATACCCATACCATACGACACGACAAACACCGCCGCATAAAAACTAACAATCCTATGATCAACTACCCAATAGTAATTACGATATACGCCAATCCAACCACACTAGAATAAATAGACAAAAATAGTACATATGACAGCTCTAAGAGAAATTCGAACCTAGTAAAAAAAAACGGTTTTTTTTTAAATTTAGTTTTTTTTTTTTTAAAAAAACACGTTTTTTTTTAAAACAAAAATTGTTTTTTGTTTTTTTTTTTAAAATTACCTCTTTTTATGTACTATTAAAGATGTGTTAACTACACAAAACACACTATGACCCATATGCACGTAATACATCTCTGGCTGGGCAGACACTCGCCTCAATCACGCAGGTCGTCACGGGCTATGACAGCTATCTAAGTAAAGCACTTCGCAGACTATAATAAAGGCCAGCGTAAGCAAAAGACGTATCATATAGCACGAAACTAATGTCCCAATAACGGAGGATCTCGAGCACAATCAAGTAGGACGCAGATAGCACACCGAGAAAATACAACAAACCGCTCTCGATATGCACAGTTATGCTCTCTACTGAGAGTCCAATATGAAGAATCAGCGAGTAAAACACTAGAGTTACCCGAATTTATTTAAGGGACAGGAGCACGCGCCCGAGTAACTAGAAGAGGACGCACGACCACAGGAACCAGCACCGACATAACAAGACAACTGGAGACAGAAGGGCAAACAACACAACCACGGGCAACAAGCCTAACAGCGACTAACCTAACCCAAAACCCGTAAAGAACCTAACGAACACCATCCCATCACACCTAAAACATAAAACCTTAAAGCAACAAGCGAAACAACAAGACTTGCCACACACCTAAATATCTAAAGAGCCCCATGAGCTCCGATTAATATCGCGATAAGACGCACGCACGTGTAATAAGCACGGACGAGCACCAACCGCAGCATCAGCACACTAGGACTATATAGCTCAAAACGAAAAAAATAATAACCGATAGAAATACACCAGAGGAGACACGAACAAACCCGGACGCGAAACAACCAAATACGTTGAGGAACAAACGAACTCCCCTCCAACATACACGAAGAAGGTGCATAACATAACCAAGCATGCTCAGGTGGATAGTCAGTAACATAATATCTCACCCTACCTACGATAGCACAGATCACGCGAAATCACGGGTATAACGTAGCTCACAATAGCACTACTGACTACAGCGAAGCACAACGTCACTAAGCTAACTCACGCAAATCAACCTACACTCACCCTAAAACCAGCAATGAGCAGAAGTGTATATATATATATACTCACGCAGTCAATATATATATATAATGATAAAAAAAAAGATGGATAACGGACACTAAAAAAGGATGGTTTCCGACTCCACGAAGTCGCAAAATACATCACTGGGCAAACCAAAACACAGACTGGCCAACTCTCAAACGCCAACGCACCAACTGAAAACACGCGTGTCAGGCAGAAAAATGAGAATGCAGGATAGGAAAGGTGAATGATTTTTGTGAGGGGAGAGGTAGGTGTGTAGTAATAACATATATAACTTTAATACACAAACAGATGATATACCAATAAACCAACGATACTCACTCAGACAGCTGGATGTAGTAAACAGACTCGAGCGGCACACCTCTGTACGAAACCAAGTGGTACAGCTCATGAACTTGATTAGGACACCCAAAACCCACAACAACACAGCCCAACACATCGGCCATGGTGTGACGTGTACAGACGCCTTAGGAGAAGTTCTACTGACAGAGCACTATATAGATATTGGAATAGTCTGCACACACTCAAACTCGCAAGGGGTTTAGGCACGGAACAAGAGCGCATCGGACTCATACGGATCGAGCCAGAAACAAAAAAACTCCAATCACTATCATAAGCGTATCTATATATCAGTAAAAATTCAAGTTGACCTACGAGTAGACCATTGACATGACAACAGTACAAACCACACAACAGACAAAAAGAGCGAGGACAGGTGATACGGAAGCGAAAGTGCGCGTAAAAAATACTAAAGGGATCGCAGAAAACGCTTAAAACAGTGACCATACGACCACAACAACAACCACATCAGACGAGCCAATCGCGAGTTCAAAACCACGGACAACACAACAGGTAAATTGAGAGACTCAGCATACCTAGTTCCAATAGAGCACAGCAACTCAGCGCAAGACTAAAAGCTCACAGCCAATGAACCACATAATACTCATAGCACCATAGTGAACAACAACAAGGCTCTGACACAACCATGACCAAACCCACATACTAAATAAATATGCGAGGACACAAATGGAAGAGACACAACGAAAAGAGACACCAAACTCGATATAACGCAAGCGCAGACACAGAAAGAATAATAATGAGCGCGCCTGCTAGACGTAACCGCTAAGGAATAGTACACGGACAATGCAAAGCCTAATACACACAGTCACAAAGGGTTGGCACCCACCATGGATGACAATAGCCAGAAGACACACACAGGGATCGCACATAGCACAGTAAACGATTACCCATACTAGTAAAAAGAACGCAGTAGGGATGAAATGAAACCATACGAAGCAATGCCATATCGCACCGAAAACAAGATTACAAAGAACAAGAATGATCTCCTCGGAACATAACTAAATGATAAGCGGAAGGCAGAATAATAGCAAAGCGCACCGAACCACCGCATAACATAGGACTATACCGTAGAGAAGACAAACGAAAGACGTAAAAAGAACCAAGTAATTATAAGAAAGACCAAAAGTAGTAGGAAATCCACCTAAAATAGAAATGGGGAGACATACAAAGGAGGGACCATTAGAGAACAAGCTCCTGGAAAACGGCAAGCAGCGAAAGGTAAATTAGAATAAGGGGAACCTGCTTAGAATAATGACATAGGATTGTTTTTGTACACTGATTGAAATGGAATGTGAGTGGAGTGTCGTGGAAAGAAACGTTTGAAAATCTGTTATAATATTGCAGTAATGATGAGGGTGATAATGACTGTATGATGGGTTGATGGTACAGAAGGAAATAGGTTATTCGGGGATAAGTGTTATTAAGCAAAGAGGAGGAAAGGTAGAGTGAGAAAGTTTAAGAATGGTAAAATCTGCAGGTTATAGATGAAATACTGGTGAAACATGATCAGGACGAGGTGGGCAAGATGCGTGATTGCTTGGATCTTGCAAGTTGTGTAATAAAGCATTTTTATGGAGGGTATAGTTTCGAGGATTGGAGAGAGAGCAGTAATAGTACCTTATTATAAGGGTAAGGGGAGATAAAGGGAACTGATAGAAATTATAGGGTTTTAAGTTTATTGAGTGTTTGTAAGAACAAGGTGCGTTTAGGAGCTATTAGAAGGATTGTGTGGATCGAAAATTTCTTTACATATGGAAGAGCAGAATGATAGAGAAAAATGAGAGAGGGGAAGAATAAATTGTATTTAGGTTTAATGGATTTGCAACAGGGGTATGATTGGTAATAGCGCAAAGGATCTAGGCAGGTGTTAGTGATTACTATAGTGTTGGTTGGATAGGGCTTCTGAATGGAATGCAAAAGATATGATGACGATTGTGGAGGATGTGTAAGGAATGAAATGGTGTCAAAAGTGATTTAGTTTAGTATAATAGCCGGCAGTGAGGCAGGGATGTGTTAGTCTCCTTGGTTATTCAATTTGTATATGCGAGGGGTTATGAAAGATGAAGGTGGGTGCTGACAGGAAATGGGTTAGAATGTATGGGAATGAGGCGAGGGTGCCTCTTACCCTATTAGTATGCGGACTGGATTTGGTTTGTGTGGCGAATCTGAAAGAGTTTGATAGGATTGGTATAGAGATATTTGGGTCAGGGTGTGTAAAAGGAGGGGTTTAGAAGTAAACTAGATAAGAGTTTGGTTATGGTTGTGAGTGATTGACAGTCTCGCGTGTGAAGTTATATTAGATGGTGAGCAGATGGAACAAGTGTGCTGAGTTAAAATATTTAGGGTATTGTTGGATGAGAGGGAACGGAGTGATGCAGAGTTTAGTAGGAAAGTTGTGAATGGCAGGAAAGGGGCTGGTGCAATTAAATCGGTTAGTGAAATGTAAAGTACTAAGTCTTTAGTGCGCAGGGTTTACATGATGGTTATGTTGTTACCTGTGTTTTGTATTATATTGAAGAACTATGGTCTTGGAATAGAAGCGTTAGATCTAAACGTTCAATGTGTTCAGATGACAATCTTAGGGGCGCTAGGTGTGAGAAGAATAGATAAAATGGAGAATGAGAGTATTAGAGATCTGTGTGGTGTGAAGAAAGGGTAAAACGACCGAGAATAAATGAAAGTACATTGAGATGGGTTTGGTCATGTTGGAAAGGATGAATGATAGTCGTTTGGTTAAGCAGATGTATAGTGAGCGGAGGTGTGTTGAAAACCGACCGGCTGGTGAGATCGAAGAAAAAGTGGATGGAGTCAGTAAACGAATGCTCTGGAAGGAAGAAATGTGAGTTTGGCAGAGGGCGAGAATAAAGGTGGCATAATAGAGGAACGAGAATGCAGGGTTTGTAGAGGGGGTATGGTGTGGTCCACCTGGGTCAAGGGCAATGAACCCGTTACATTGACGATCTACCTTAGTGAGGGTCCATCGCAGTCCCGTGAAGCTATAGGGTGGATTTTCTGACTGCGAGAGTCCTTTACTAATTAATGGACTAATTAATGGTACAGAGGCTGGGCTTTCTTTTTGACTTTTGTCATATTTTTCTACTGCTTTCATTTCTGATGCTTGTTACGCACCTTACCACCAGTCTTGGGAGAAAAAGGGTAGAGAAGAATAGTATATATATATATATATTATATATATATGATATATATTATCATATATATTATATATATATATTATAATATATTATATATTATATAATATAATTATATATATAATAATAATAATTAATCAGATCATGTGAAATGTAATAATTATTATGCCCTACGAGCATAATAAAACTTTTTTAAGTACTAAACTCTACTTTATATTTTGTATACCTCTTTTAACAAATTGTATTTACTGTATTTTAAATGCTAAATACCCTAAAAAGACTTGATGTATAATATTTGAAAAATAAGTAATTTAAAAAAAAACCAAAAAAAAAACAAAAAATTTGGCCTTTGGTCTTTTTTTAAAAAAAACGTGGTTTTTTTTTTAAGAAAAAAAAGAACGAATGGTTTTTTTTTAATCCCAACCCTATACCTATTATATAATATAATATATATATATATATATATATTATATATATAATATATATATATATTATATATATATATATTATATATATAATATATTATATATATATATATATTATATATATATATATATATATATACTATATACTAATATTTATATAATATATAATGTTAATGTTTATTTAACATTAGAATTTCCTGCAATAGAAAGTTGCAAGATTTAGTAAACAACTTTATGCGCATGCGTGAAAAGCCCCATTTACCTGTTCACACTTACCCTCAATACTGGAAAGAAGGAAGTGCTAATTTTAAGAGAGAAAAATAAGCCACAAAGTTAATAAACTACATTATGTAATAGTAAATAATTAAAGGACTAACAAGTTTAGCAAAGGCTAATAGAGGCTATAATCAAGGTATTTACCATTTATATCAAGTTAAATCTATTAATGAATAATGTGAAAATATCTAACTAGTGCATTTTTTGTAAAGAGTAAAAATGATTATTTTATTGTGTTTTTATATGTTTATTATTTTATGCTATTTATTAGATTTTAGAATTGTAAATATAGTATTGTTTTATATATGTTTTCAGGACGATGTCATTAGCATTTACCAATAAAAGTTTGTGTGAACGCATCCGTACAAATTATTACCCTCTGCCTGAACTTGCTTGGGAGTCAAAAGTCTGTCGGAATTGTGAATGCAAAAGATGTACAAATCGCCGCTTTATGATTACGACAAATATCTAAATTCTCAAATCATTAGAAGAATTCAATGTCCCCGATTTGAAGAATTTAACACAGTCCTTGATTAGGGAATTTAACACAGTCCTTGATTATAGCCTCTACCTTTTTATCTTTATTTTCTAAATTCACAGTGAGTGCTGCTGGTGAGATATTTGAGCCATCTTGCTCTTTCTTTGTTGAATTGGCACTATCTTTTTCTCTATGCAGAAATGTTAAATGTTGCTTATTACATTTTTCACATTTTTCTGGTCTTTTACAATTACTACTACAAATGATTTGATCTGAGGACCACTAAAAGCATAATTATCTGTCTATTAATGAACTTTGTATTTCATCTTGGCTTTGGTTTTTTCTAGAATTTTACATTTATTTATACTATAGAAATGTCTTTTTTACAAAAAAATTCGAACAATTATTATTTATATCATTATTATTATTACTACTTTTACTAACTACCATAAATTCCTTTTATTGTCATTATTATTATTCCATTTATTATTATTATTGTTATTATTATTATTATTTTCTTTTGATAAAGTGATTTACCTTTTCATTTTGTAATTTGGTTTGTTTTGGGTTTATGTACCAATGCCAAGTTCTCGGAAACAGAAGGCTGAATATTCATTATTCTTGCTTCCTTTTCAACAAACTTTGTAAATGTACTAAAGTTACCTTTTATTTTCTTCATACATAATATCAACTTTATTTCTCCACTTATCACGTTGTTTGTAGGGAAGTTATTTTAACACTGATGCTATAAAATGAGCAAACCAGTAGAATTCAATTCATTCAATGGAGTAATATTTTCCATTGCATTATTAATAGCATCTAAAAACAAAGAAAAATCTGCCATAGCTTCACCATCCTCATTCTTGATTTCATTCCAGTCTTCTAACTTTTTCAAATATGTATTTGCAATAACTTGTTCATTTCCATATTGTTTCTCTAGTTTTTCTACTGCCTTTTTATAACTTATTTTTTCATCTAAATGCATACAACTTCTTACTATGTTTTCTGCTTTACCTTCTGTATACTTGATTAAATAAGAAAGCTTGTTCATTTCATTTTCACATTTTCCTTCTATATTGGTTTTTAAAAACTAGCATAAAATCTTTAAATTTAGTTGGATCCTTTCCATTAAATATTTCAGGCTCACATGTTGGAAGAGGATTATAAATAGGCCTACTCACTTCTAACTTTTGTTTTAAAATTTCTACTAATTTAGATTCCAAATTATTATTTTCACCTATACTTTTTATTTTAGTTTCTGAAAAATTTGTATTTTTATTTTCATTTTTTACAGAAGTGTGTCGCTAATACTGAAAATTGGACATTTCTAATTTTTGTTTCAATTTTTTATCAAGCTCTGCCTAACTTTTTATATGACTACTTGTGTAGGTTATAAATCCAAAGCTTGCTAGTTCCCTTTATTTTAGCCCAAGTATTGTTCATGCTCTTGTAATTTTATTTTACTTTTTTCTATCTCAAGTAACAAAGATTGGGCTATTGCACTTTTTGAACTAGCTACACTTGCTTTACTCACTTTACTTGATACATTACTAGCACTGTCTTGTGGCATAATCCTTGGCTCATATTTACTCATATATTTTGAAATATCACTTTTTAATTCATAATATGGCTTTAATTTTAATGTAAGCCACTGCTGTATTTTATCTGCCTCTACAGATTCTGTAATTAATTCACTACAAGTATTTTTTAAGGATTCTACTTTTGCGTCTAATGTTAATATTAAAGTTAAAATTCTTTTTAATAGTTAAATAAAAATAATAAATAAAGAAAAATTTTTCCAGTGCCATTGGTACCTTAGATTGCCAAATGTCGCTTTTGTAAAAATTTATAGAAGTGAAAAAAGATCAAGTGCTTTGCAATAGGTTAAAGTTGCCAAGCATCAGTTTTCGTAATAAATTTATAATTATAAATAAATTTATAATGATAAAATAATAAAGTTATAATATGTTTATGAAGTTTATTATAAAATAAAGGTGTTTGTTAATTATAAATAATAATAAATTAATAAATAATATAAATATAAAATATTTTAGATAGATGAATAAATCTGTGTTCAAAGTGACACTGAAAATGCCAAATTGAGATGGCGTTAGTGACGTCATATAAAGTTGCAAGGTTTAAAAATAAAATTTAAAGGTATTATATGAAAATAAATATAAGAATAATGTGTCATCATAAGAGTTGTGAATAAAAAAAAAATAATAGGTAATAATATTTTTAGGGTGCAAAATAGAATTTAAATGAGAGAACCCAACAAAGGTTGCCACATTTTTGCTTGCTCGCAAGCACAAGAGTTTATACAAGACGACGAATCCAAATCATATTTAGAGAGTTGGCATATATCGCTACATGAACAATTACGATAGTATAATTTATATATACATTAAAATATCTTTTAAAATTTGTAAAAGTACATATTTTTAAAAGTTGTTAAAATTATTAAATGAAAATTATTAAAGCTACAAAATCAAAATGACAAAGATTAATAGTAACTAAGTTGCTTTAATATTTTTTTTTATTTGCTTGCAGCAGAGAACAAGCAAATATAAAGAGTGCCACATGTCGCTATATTGCAATGTTTAGTATAAAAATAATAAAGATAAAGATTAAAAAGTTATAAACAATGTTTAAAATTTGGGG
>JABUQX010008941.1:0-5000 GCA_015478945.1 Trachelipus rathkii
TAATACCTTCCACACCGTCGTTTTTGACACCTTCAGTTGTCGACTTTGCTCTCCGAACGGATTTTAGGGATATGAGAACGAGGCCGATTAATCGGTCCAGTATCCTGTACGTTATTGGCGTCTGTACTTTTGCTTTAACAAAGCATCCATTTAAGTTGCAAATTGCCTATACCATCGCGAATGTTTTGCCACATGGAGGATCACGTTGGAAACGTAAACGATAAGCACGTTGAATCGTAATTACAGATTCACTTAGCAAATTGTAGAACACAGAAAGCTTTACGGTCAGGACTCGCCATTGTCAGTATGTGGCGCCCGCACTAGAGAAGAACATCTGAAGTGCGCGCATCCGTATGTCGACGCTATCAGGAATCGTTCTGGCGCAAGTGCATACTCGAAACTATGCAACAACTTAATCTTCACTTTGATGTATGATATGATATGGATATTGTATATTATGCTGTTATAATAAAGCATTGAAACTGGGAAATTCTTTTACGGACACCCGGTATTGAGTATTAATTAATAAGTAATTTACGCTTTGGAGTATTCTTCGGCAGTGGAAAGGCATCTGCTATAGGTCAATGAGCTAAATTATTGTCTGATAAGCTTAATATCATTATTAATTTGTTAGAGATATTGATTATAATAAAAGAAAATTACAAATTATTCTATCTACAATATTGTGAACGACGGGTAAATCGTTTAAGTAACGTTACGTTCCGCTACATTCTTTACCTGATAACGCTTTAATGATAAGTCGTGTAAGTTTTTTGTTACGATTAAAAGAATTAACGACTTAACTTTCTCATTAACGGTGCCCACCTTTGTATATATATATAAATAGACAAAGACTGCGAATGTTTCAAAGTTAAGATTAGGAAGTAGATCTGGTGGAAGAGGGTGGTGCTCCGTTCAACAAAGTGTTAAAATAGAAGAAGCTAGTACCAAATGGTCGACAGGGAAAATGATCGACAGGTCAATGTTGACATTTGTAAAAAAAAAAATCTGATTATTTGAGTTTTCTAAGAATCCGCAAACTTAACATTCAACTAAATTAATAACCTAACCTAACTAAATAAACTAACCAATCTTATACCTAACTATAAATTAACCTATACATAACCTAACAACCTACACCTAACTAACTATAACTAACCTAACCTATGCCTAACCTAACTAACCTAACTAACCTAACCTAACCTAACCTAACCTAACCTAACGCAAGCGGAGGATTGTACGGGAAATTTTGTTGATGTCGCGTCAACCATTTGACCTGTTGATTATTTTCCCTATCGACCATTTGGGCTACTCACCAAATAGAAGAACGAGAAAAATGAAAATCGTGCTTGGAAACATGCAGACATTTTAAAGTCTTAATTTCTCCAGTACCAGAGGCAGGACGACGTGATGATGAAGATAAAGAGAAATAGATGAGGCTGATCTTTGTTGGTCTAACTACACTTCATCTTCAAGGGCACACGATTACTCGCCATATTCAATATTATTAAAATTAAGTGTTTGTGTGTGTGTGTGTGTGTGTGTTTGTGTGTGTGTGTGTGTGTGCGTGTGTGTGTGTGTGTGTGTGTGTGTCTCTCTCTCTCTCTCTCTCTCTCTCTCTCTCTCTCTCTCTCTTCTCTCTTCTCTCTCTCTCTCTCTCTCTCTATGAGTAAGAGGTAGTTCTTGTCTTATGTGTATTAACTAGGGATGTACCGGAACCAGGTTCCGGCCGGAACTTCCGGCCGGAACCTCATTTTTAGGAGTTCCGGTTCCGCCCGGACTATTGGTCGGCCGGACTAACCGGAAATTTCCTATTTTTCAAATGTCTTTCTTAATAAAATTCGGTAATTTTGTCATTTACTCGGTTATGATTATGCATAAAAAATAATATAGAAAATGGATATATGTGAACAAATATCAGGATAGAATAACCTCGACTTTACTTTCGAAAACTTTAAATATGAAACAATATTTTCACACTCAATCCGGTTAGCTTTAATATCTCTAAGAACGGGGTATGGGGATTTTTTGAGATGTTTTCTTATTTTTTTTTTATTTTTTTAGACATTGCTTTTTATTATTATTTTTATAGAAATTAGTGAAAATCCTATTATTATCTAATTAATAATAAGTTAGTAAATATAATTATTTAGTTTTAATTAATATTTTAATTATATATATTTAATTATATATAATATATATTATATATTATATATATATATATTATATATCTATTTATATATATTATATATATATATATATATATATATAATATATATATAATATTATTATATATATATATATATATATATATATATAAAATATATATATATATATATATATATATAATATATATATATATATATATATATATATATATATATAATATATATATATATATATATATATATATAATATATATATATATATATATATAATATATAGTGGCGCACATAAAATCGGCCCCATCTACGAAAAAAGGAATATCAATAATAAATCTACTGACCTACGTACGTACGTCAGGTCTTATCCAAATAGTTAGTTATATGTAATAGGACAATAATAGGAACTTTTACTACGGCTTTAATTAACGAAGCAGGAGATTTAAAGTTCTATGTTCGAATATCCCCGTAAAGAACAACAGCAAAAGTCTGCATCTTAAGCATGTTATTGTAAAAATTTCTCAATACACGTGTGATTTGAATCTCTGACGTATGTTGTTTTTCATGGTCAATTGTCTGGGATTGTTTGTGGTAGATTTAGATTTTCGATGAATCCCCACAGGAAATAGTCGCATGGTGAGAGGCGGGAGACCGGGGAGGCCACAAACCCTTGCTGATGGTCTTTCCTCTGTGAAAACGGTATGTATGGTAGTTAATGACAGATCCGACGTATGGCATGTGTTCCCATCTGCTGGAATGAAACATAGACGCTTTTCTTTGAGTTAAGCTGTGCAGAAAATTCACTTATATACCTGTGGTAAACAGTTGGTATTCAGCAGTTTCATTGAAGAATACTGGACCGATTATTCTGTTACCAGAAAGAACACACCAAAACATCACATTTTTTAAATAGTGTAATAGCATTTGCAGGGACTCGGGTGGGTTTTCTGTAGCCCAGTGCAGACAGTTTTGGGGAATTAACCTAACCGACAGATGAAGACCAAGTTTCAATTCCCGTTGAAAACAAGAGAAACGGATAACATTTCCCCCGCAACATTCTCTAGCAACAATTAACAGTAAGTTTTAAGCTTACCACTTATCCTCTTCTTTTATTTCATGAACAACACTCACACGGTAGAGTTTCATTTTTAAGCCATGAAATGCGTGACACTGATTGCATGATACTCACATTGTTGTGTACGGTGTAGGTAGTATAGGCAAATATTTTATTTATAACATTTTTATGTGCGCCACTCTGTATATATATATATAATACATATTATATAATATATATATATATATATTATATAATATATATATATATAATATATATAATATATATATATATATATATTAATATATATATATATATATATATATATTCTATATATTATTATATATATGCGGTTATAGGTATAGTTTTTTTATATGACTGTTAAATATGCCGAGTACTCTAATTTGGTATTTTTTCTTATTAAATGACTTCATTACATCATGAGCATCTTAGCAACTTTTTGGATCACACCTATCTTCTCATTAATTAGGTAACAGGACTAATTATTAATGTAGAAAAAAAAGTGGCCTAAAAAATCAAAAAAAAAAAAAAAAAAAAAAATCAGGATTTTTTAAAAAAAAAAAAATAAAAAAAAAAAAATTTGTTAAAATATTTAATTTTTTTTTTGCCAATCCTGCTCTAGAATCTAGACCTAGGGATAAATAAAATTTGTTATATTATTATTATTATTATTATTATTATTATTATTATTATTATTATTATTATTATTATTATTATTATTATTATTATTATTATTATTATTATTATTATTATTATTATTATTATTATTCATTCTTTCACGATAACGCATTATTGAACATGTTATTATTATTATTCATTAATTTTTATTATTAGTTTAAAAATTAACTCTAAAGTAGAAACTACTACAAACAAAATATTAACTATACTGTTTAAAAAAACAAATTTTTTAAAATTTTTTAAAATAGGATTCCTTTAATATTTTCTTACTTAAAATTGAATTTATTTGAATTTTGAAATGTTGTGGTGTAGGAAAATAAGTTGCTCTCCATGTTGTGGAGTTAAACGTCATCTCTTATCTTCAAACACGCTACCCGCTACTGAAAAAAGCTTTTTAAACTTTGAAGACCCGTAGAACTTTATATAGTATATTCCTTTTTAACTTAATAAATTTATTTATCCGCTTATGCCAAATTGGTAAGAAAGAATAAAGAGCTACAGGTATGGATATGACAAGCGGATGCCAGATACTTCTAGAGAGACTCCACTTGTAATCAGACAAGTTTTAAGTAGAATATGCAAGGTGTGGCTGAAGTCGAAAAGTTCCGGTTCCGGCCGGAACTTTTTCAAGGTTCCGGAAAGTTCCGGTTCCGGCCGGAACCAAAAATTCTGGTTCCGGTACATCCCTAGTATTAACACATTAATTCTCTCTATCGTTGCAAATATTTTATTAACACTTAAAAAAGTACATATCAGTTAAGCCATCCATTTTCAAAAACATACCATACGCGTTCCCCCTCCCTCCCCACTTCATCTTCAAATAATAAGGTAAAATTGTTCTGTCAAAAGAACATTATAAATAGATTCAGTAACATTAAGGCTCGAAAGGGACGAATATCTACATGGTTCTGGAACTCCCGGTGTACACTCGGTTCTTGAGATAGCCCCAAAGGAAGAAATCTGGACGGCTAAGGTCTGTGCTACGAGATACCCACCCAAAATCAGTTTTGAGACTGATTACACGAACTCCAAAGTTCTCTTTCAGTCAATCTCGGGACAGATTTGAGATATGAGAGCTTGCTCCA
>JABUQX010008941.1:12500-17500 GCA_015478945.1 Trachelipus rathkii
TAACTTTTTAACTATTATAACTATTGCAATTTTTTTATTCTTTAAAATGTTTAGGAATAAAATTTTGTCCTCTTCACAAAAAAAAAATACTTTTCTTTCTCCTTCAATCCTTGAGTCATGTATTCGACCTTGTCCAACTTCAAAGGAATGTAAATTGTATATTTAATATCAATAGTAAGTTAATTGCGTGACTTCTTCCCCTTAAAATTGGAGGAGGGGGGGTTTATTGACCCTAAAGGAGCATTTTCCCCCCATCTCAATGGTTTAATGCATTGAATTCGATATGGGTTGGTCGCTTCTTTTATTTTATTTACTATTTAAATATATATATTTTTTAAATTACTTCTTTGTGAGGTAATTTATTAACATGTATAACTTCTATACAACACATTTGGATGTTTTTGCCTAACACATTTTATAAATAAATAAATAAATAAATAAGTAAATAAATAAATAAATAAATAAATAAATAAATGGTGGATTTAATGGCTTTTCAAAACATTCTAGGTTTTGTAAATGAATAAATATACAATTAAAGTTTTTTTATTTATACCAATGATATATTTAGTGGTTTTGGTTCATTTTTATGAGTCTCATCTACAATGTCACCCTCTTATAACGATTACTGGTTTTAATGAATGGTCTTATAAGTATTCTTCATATTTTTCCTCAGTACACATTAGACATTGAAAAAATTATTTTGTTTTGTTTCTGAAATAAAATAAAATAGTGGACTTAATCAATCAGATGTTGTACTCATTGCTCTGTACTTCATCTTTACAATCTCTGTTGAGTGAGTGAACTGACAACAAAAACTACTCAATTCCAGGTATGTTCTGTGCCTTGCCCTTCAATTTTACTAGCAAAACATACTCGGTTCCAGGTATGATCTGGCCTCTGCTGTTCAACTATGCAAGCTATGATGTTTGAGTGATTTGATATCATAAAGTATATCATAGTACCTGGAGTATCCTTGATTATCAATACTCTGATTTATGCCTTCTTTCTAGTCTTCACCAATGTTCATCATCTTATCTTATCTTATCTTATCTTATCTTATCTTATCTTATCTTATCTTGTCTTGTCTTGTCTTGTCTTGTCTTGTCTTGTCTTGTCTTGTCTTGTCTTGTCTTGTCTTGTCTTGTCTTGTCTTGTCTTGTCTTGTCTTGTCTTGTCTTGTCTTGTCTTGTCTTATCTTATCTTATCTTATCTTATCTTATCTTATCTTATCTTATCTTATCTTATCTTATCTCATCTTATCTTATCTTATCTTATCTTATCTTATCTTATCTTATCTTATCTTATCTTATCTTATCTTCATCAATTTACTCTAAGATACATCAGTGATGCTTAAATTTTAAGAAAATAATTTTTCAGAATAATATTTTTCGATAATAAATTAATAATGTTTCTCAAATGAGTTTTTCCAACTTTATTCAGAAAGTATTGAAGTTACACCAAATTTACTTAAGTGTACTCGACCCCTTAAACGGGTCCAAGGAAGAACCTCCCTTAACCCCTCCTTGAATGAACTGCCCTTAAGGTCGAAACTGCAATACATACAATTTTACTATGTGTATACATAGAGGCAACATGAAACAAAACAGTTGAAAAGGAGCTGGAATGTCTGGGTAGTTAATATAATTTTATTAAAATTAATTTAATGTAGTTTTAAATTAATTATAAAAAATAATAACTATGATTAAAAATAATTGTAATTATAACACTTTATGTGTATGTAAATGTATAAATAAATAATTTAATAAATAATAATAATAATAATAATAATAATAATAATAATAATAATAATAATAATAATAATAATAATAATAATAATAATAATAATAATAATAATAATAATAATAATAATAATAATAAATTAATGAAAGAAGAGATATATGATAACTGATAAGAAATATCGATTAAAAATGACTAAAATAAAGAATTCTATCAGATAATATAAGGGACCCCCATATATATATATATATATATATATATATATATATATATATATATATATATATATATATATATATTTATATATATATATAAATATATATATATATATATATATATATATATATATATATATATATATATATATATATATGTATGTATGTATGTATGTATGTATATATATATATATATATATATATATATAAAGCTATAGTCAATATTTATATATCTGTATGTATATATATATATATATATAGAAAAAAAAACATATATTATATATATATATATATAAAGATATATATATATATATATATATATAAATATATATATATATATATATATATATATATATATATATATATATATATATATATATATATATATATATATATATATATATATATATATATATATGTATGTATGTATGTATATATATATATATATATATATGCAGCTTAGTCGGCCTTACGACTTCAGTTGTAAGAATTGGCCCCCTGCCATCTCTAATCTCACTAATCGCTACTATTCTGCATTTCATAATTATAGATTCTATAATTTATTTCTATAATCTATATTAATGTTTCTATTTCTATGTATATCATATACATAGATCCTACTTCTCATGATCATATTAAATACTTGCGTTGTGTATACGTAGTATTGTAATATGCTGGATAGTTTTATTAAGATACTGGTTATCTTTAGATACTCTATATATATATATTACATATATACATATTATATATATATTGATATATATATATATATATATATATATATATATATATATATTAAGATACGGTCGTTATATATATATACTCATATATATATATATATATATATATATATATATATATATATATATATATATATATATATATATATATATATATATATATATATATATATATATATATATATATATATATATATATTGTAACGAATTTTGGAAAAGCTTTTTTTTTTTAAACTTTTTTTTATATATAAAGCCCAGATGAATTGGCAATTTTACAGAGAAAAAGAAACTGTTTTTGTAACTCTTCATAACCTAAGCATGACAGGAGTGATAGCTGGCTAACAGGCAACAGCAGTATTTAAAATTCAAACTTGCAGCCAGTAACAGTCCTCAAGTTAAACTGTGGACTGCAATTTTGTAACTGACTTGATTTTCATTCAGTCACTCACCAGAATTAAACATTCTAAAATTAATCGGTAATTGTATCATTTAGGTCAATTGACTGAAATCGCTAATTTAATTTATTAAAAAAAATATTCAGAGTATTTTGATGGACTAATTAATGACTTACAGGATAAAAGATAAAACTATTCCCAACCCATGTGTTTTAAGAATCACTGCTATCAAAGTTAAGTTCAGGTAAATGGTGGAATATTATGCATATTAATTAGAAAAAAATGTACTGATAAAGTTATCAGATGGGTTTTTGGCAGTTTTTGGTAGTTTTTGGCAGTTTTTGGCAGTTTTTGGCATCCTTGCATTCATGCCTAACCAGTTCTAGATCAATTAAAAGAATTATCTCTACTTTAGGTCTTGTTCTGTCAAAAGTTTAAAATAGGCTTGGGTCTGAAAAAGCTCAAAAACTTCTAAGTATATATATATATATATATATATATATATATATATATATATATATATAGGTATATATATATATATATATATATATATATATATATATATATATATATATATATATATATATATATATATATATATATATATATATATATGTATCTAAGATGGACGGATAGTTACTAATAATTAATGGGAAATTAAATGGGAAAATAATTAATCTAATAGTCTATAAATTAGTTTTATAGTTTATTCAATACTATATAAAATAATTAAAATTCAAAATAGATGGTAGCAAATTTATAACCAATAGGGAAAGAATTCTTACATTATTTACTGAAAAGTTTTTATTTAGTAATTTTAATAAAGGAATATAGTTATTATCTTCTAGTAATTACCATTTAAAGATATATCCACTTGTAGTAAAATTTAAAAATTAATTTATTTATTCTCATTTAATTAAAATATTTAATCTTCAATGAAATGAAACTAGGCTCACTAATAATGATGCATAATATAGTTGTTATTATTGCATATTAATAAATTTAATATATATATATATATATATATATATATATATATATATATATATATATATATATATATATATATATATATATATATATATTATTATTATATATATATATATATATGTACGTATTTATATATATATATATATTATTATTATTATTATTACATATATTATTGTTATATATATATATATTATATTATTATTATATTATATTATTATTATATATTATATACATATATATATATATTATATATTATCTATATTATTATTATTATATTATTATATTTTAAATATATTATTATATATTATATTAAATATAATTATTTATTTTTGTTATTATTAAATATTATTATTATATATATTTTTAAATACTAATCATTTATATTATTATTATTATTATTATTATTATTATATATTATATATATATATTATTATTATTATTATTATATATATATATATATATATATATATATATTATTATTATTATATTATTATATTATTATTATTTCATATTATTATTAAGGTGCTATATGTTATATATATATATATATATATATATATATATATATATATATATATATATATATATATATATATATATATATATATATATATAAATATATATATATATATAGTTATTATATATATATATATATATATATATATATATATATATATATATATATATATATATATATATATATATATATATATATATATATATATATATATATATATATATTAAATTGCTGGAAATAAAAGCTACAATTTAACTTAAAAAAAGAAAGCCCACTTGCAGCTGTTTTTTTAGGTGAGCTTTTTTGTTTTTTGTATGTTTTTTTTTGGCATCTTTTGGGGTGGGTGTTTTAATGCCAACCCTGATTTGATTCCAGAATCGTACAAAATATATTCTCCATAACACTA
>JABUQX010008941.1:22500-25000 GCA_015478945.1 Trachelipus rathkii
CACCACAACAAACAAGCCTCGAGATCCAAATATTCACGCAAAATTCAAGAGAAAGCAGGGAACCCCTAGTTCTACGAGAGCAACACAATGTTGGCGGGATGCGAGAAGTAAACTCCCTCGAGTTTTACCTATAGTAAAGAGATAAAGCGTTAACGTCCCGTCGCAGAGATAGGTCAGGGGTGTTATAAAGTAGGGGACAGTTTGATAATCTTTTAACTTTACACTAGATTCAACTTTATTCAAAAGGCGGAACTGGAGCCCCCCCCCCAAAAAAAAAATATATATATATATATATATATATATATATATATATATATATATATATATATATATATATATATATATATATATATATATATATATATATATATATATATAAAAATATATATATATATATATATATATATATATAGGAACAGTAATCCATACAATTGGAATAATTGTTCGGCATAAAAAATTCCCGGAACCTGAACAAAACTCCCAGCTTTTTTGAGGCCACTTTAGCAACCGTTGTGATGTGAGATTGCCAAGAGAGTTTATTGTTTGAGATAAGAGAGCCGTCGAAGAAGATAGGAAAGTTGAGAGGTGTTTTTTGTGAGGGAGATGTGAAGAAGTTGAGTTTTTAAAGAGTTGAACTTCATTTTCACACTCTGAGGTGACCCCCACCGGGAAATCCCATCCAGATCAGCAAGAATAGAATCGGAAAGCTGGAGACGAGAAGCAATATAAAAGCAAATAATAGAGCAGATTTGAAATGATTTATTGACATAAGAATGAATAGAGATATATAGATGAACAGCTAAGAAAATCGTTAATGAATAGTAAGAATAAAGTTGGAGATAAAACAGAACCTTGCGGAACACCACAGTTAGCAGAAAAGGAAGAAGAGATTGCTCCGTCAACGAGCGCCGATATGGAACGATCTGAGAGAAAACTAGACAAAAGTAAGCAAATTGAAGGAAGAAACCTAAAGGAAGGAAGCTTAGAGAGTAGTGACGCATGCCATACCCAGTCAAAGGCTTTGGATATGTTAAGCGCCACCACACATGATTCCCCATAGTCCCTAAGGACAGAAGACCATAAACCAGTGAGATAGGAAATAATGTCACCAGTTGACTTCGAACGTCGAAAGCCATACTGGTGCTCTGAAAGGTGGGAATGAGATTCCAAATGATCCAGAAAATGAGAGTTGAAAAGAGTTTCAAAGAATTTAGACAGTATACAAGTGAGAGTTGTAGGACGACAGTTAGAAGGATCAGAGCAGCTACCCTTCTTCAGGATCATCTGAGCATATGCGCGCTTCCAGCACTGAGGGAAAGTGTTAGAACTAAGACATAGAGAGTAAAGGCGAACGAGGAAGCATACTCCTTCAGAATACAAGGGGGAATGCCGTCCGGGCCACTACCTGGGCCACTACCTTTCCTAACGTTCAATGATCTCAGGATCTCATGCAGCTGATCATGTGAAATCACAGGCTGAGCCATAGGACACCTGAGAGGAGAAGGAGTAGGAGGTGGTTGCCGGAATCGTCCAAGATGGAATTAGATGAAAAGAGGAGGCCGAAGAGATTAGCCGTTTCAGAAGGAGTATTAGCTACAGATCTATCAGAGCGAATAAAAGGAAGAAAGGCAAATTTACAGATGTTATTAGAGATATTGTTGGCCAGGGGCAGAAATTTTTATCAGTAGGATATCCAAGGTGGTCAGCGCACTTCCTTTTGGTGAACGCTTAACCTCACGAACAATATCCCTGCAACGATTTTGAGTTGAACAAAAATTATAAGCAAGAGTGATAGGAGAATGAGAGTTTTTCCATTTCCGATTAGCATTGTCTCTATCTTGAAGAACATGAAAGCAGGTGCCATCGAATCACAAATTATGAGTAGAATAAGATTTAGTGGAAGATGGAATGAACCTGCTCACTCACTTGGTGATTACGGCTCCTACTTTTTCAGCAGTAACTGAAGCATCCTTCAAGTCAAAACAGGATTCATACCAAGGGTAGGTAGCAAAGAAGCTACGCAATGTCCCTCCCCCCCAACTAGTCCGATTAAAGTACCAGAAAGTACATTCAGGGAAAGGTGGAGCAGCTGGAGAGAAAGTGTTTTAATTAAGAGCTACAAGATTGTTTTCAGAGTTACCGGTAGCAGGGAAAATTGTGTATTTGTAGAGAGAAGGATCAGTAGTGTAGCATGGGTCAAGAGTGTTCAAGAAATGGTTAGGACGATCTGGGATGTGTGTAGGTTCCTTTATCAACTGTTCCAGATCGTTGAGAATACTGAATGTCATGGCCTCCTTCTCACCTGTATCAGTATGAGAGGAACCCAACCACTCAGTGTGGTGTATGTTGAAGTCCCCTGAGTATAGGGGACATCAGCATTTGGATAAAAAGAAGTAACAATCTCGTGAGAGGTAATGAGTTATTTAAAAAGAGCCAGAAAATCTGTTCCATTAGGAGAACAGAAGCAGAAACACAGGATAATGGTAATAGTAGGAAGAAA
>JABUQX010008941.1:30000-37500 GCA_015478945.1 Trachelipus rathkii
AATTGAATTGTTAGATTAAATTAAATAAATTTTAAATTAGAATAAATTAAATTAATGATTTTAAATGATGATAAGTTTCTTAGTTTTATATGGTGAAAAAAAATTTAATTAAATTTATTTAAGTTAAATTAAATTAAATTAAATTAAATTAAATTAAATTAAATTAAATTAAATTAAATTAAATAAATTAACAAATTTAATTAAATTAAATAAATGAAATTAAATTAAGCTTAATTAAATTAAAATTAAATTAAAGTGATTAATAATTATTTGATTTTAGATTACCTGAAGGTAAAAGAAGAAGAATAACTACTATTATAAAGTGGTAAACCAGAGACCCTTTTCATCCGGTTCTGTGAATCGGTATTTTAAACTTTTTTTTTCAGGAAAGTGAATCGGCATTTAACTCTTTTGATGTTTGATTAAAAAGAGAAGCAATCCAGCAGCTAATTCTTGTGATAAACGAGAGAATCGTATGTTAAAATTTTGGCAACACAACATTATTAGGTTAGATTAGGTTAGGTTAGGTTAGGTTAGGTTAGGTTAGGTTAGGTTAGGTTAGGTTAGGTTAGGCTATTCTGTTTTGAACATAATTATTGAAAGTATTCGAATAAGCTAGATACTGATACGATAGTCCCAAATTGTCGACAAGGAATATTTTGGTAGGATAAATTTTATTTTGGTACCCTAAATTTTATTTGGTACCGTAAATTTTATTTTGGTGCCATAAATTTTATTTGGTACCATAAACTTTATTTTGATACCATAAATTTTATTTGGTACCATAAACTTTATTTTGATACCATAAATTTTATTTGGTACCAAAATTTTATTTTGGTAGGATAAATTTTATTTTGGTACCCTAAATTTTATTTGGTACCGTAAATTTTATTTTGGTGCCATAAATTTTATTTGGTACCATAAACTTTATTTTGATACCATAAATTTTATTTATTACCATAAACTTTATTTTGATACCATAAATTTTATTTGGTACCACAAATTTTATTTTGGTAGGATAAATTTTATTTTGGTACCCTAAATTTTATTTGGTACCGTAAATTTTATTTTGGTACCATAATTTTATTTTGAAACCATAAACTTTATTTTGATATCATAAATTTTATTTTGATACCATAAATTTTATTTGGTACCGTAAATTTTATTTTGGTGCCATAAATTTTATTTGGTACCATAAACTTTATTTTGATACCATAAATTTTATTTATTACCATAAACTTTATTTTGATACCATAAATTTTATTTGGTACCATAAATGTTATTTTGGTAGGATAAATTTTATTTTGGTACCCTAAATTTTATTTGGTACCGTAAATTTTATTTTGGTGCCATAAATTTTATTTGGTACCATAAACTTTATTTTGATACCATAAATTTTATTTATTACCATAAACTTTATTTTGATACCATAAATTTTATTTGGTACCACAAATTTTATTTTGGTAGGATAAATTTTATTTTGGTACCCTAAATTTTATTTGGTACCGTAAATTTTATTTTGGTGCCATAATTTTATTTTGAAACCATAAGCTTTATTTTGATATCATAAATTTTATTTTGATACCATAAATTTTATTTGGTACCGTAAATTTTATTTTGGTACCATAATTTTATTTCGAAACCATAAAGTTTATTTTGATATCATAAATTTTATTTTGATACCATAAATTTTATTTTGCAACAAATTTTTTTTGAAACCAAAAATTTTTTTTGGTACCATAAATTTAAATTATTTTTGAAAAAAACATTCATAAATTAGCAAAGATGTTACCACCATTTACAGCAACTTATCACGTTAATATAAATTATAAAAACTGTTAAAAACCCTATTAACCATAGGTTCCATCTCTTCACTTAGCAAGGGGGTAGGGTTCGATCCCTAGAAATTTGCAGCCAAATATTGATGTAATTACTAAAAGGGAACATGAACAAAGACACCATTAAATTTAATATTTTTGTTTTCTCATTAATAAATATAACTACTTTATAAATTATATACATATGATATAAATAATGTATTAAGTTCAAATAAAAGTAAAGGTAAGTAATGTAAAAGTCAAGATAAAGGTAGGTACAGTAAAGGTAAAAAATAAGTAAAGTAAAGTAAAGTAAAGTAAAGTAAAGTAAAGTAAAGTAAAGTAAAGTTAAGTAAAATAAAGTAAAGTAAAGTAAAGTAAAGGAAAGTAAAGTAAAGTAAAGTAAAGTAAAGTAAAGTAAAGTAAAGTAAAGTAAAGTAAAGTAAAGTAAAGTTAAGTTAAGTTAAGTAAAGTAAAGTAAAGTTAAGTTAAGTTAAGTTAAGTTAAGTTAAGTTAAGTTAAGTTAAGTTAAGTTAAGTTAAGTAAAGTTAAGTAAAGTTAACGAGGGATATGCGTATCCAATAGTCTGATTCATAGTATTCTAACCACCATCCATTTTTACCCGTATAAAGTTCAGATGGTTCAGCAATTACTTGTAGAAGATTGAAGTAGTTGTGTGGGGGTAGTGGTTTTATGTGAATGGTTTATGAAGCGTAGAAGAATGTAAAAAAAAGGATCATGTTCAGTAATGAAGCTATTTTCTATCTAAACGATGAAACAAACAGATATGATTCACGATACAGGCCAGATGAAAAATCACATTGGGTGGAGGAAGGACAAGTACAAATAAATCTTAAGTTATAGTATGAACTGAAACGTTGAGGAATGCTGTGATTTTTTTTATATAAAAAGTTCACACCTCACGGGCATAGCCCTGTTTTAAGGAGGGGAACTTCTCTAGGTAATTCCTACCTAGGATTCGGAATAGGGATCGAACCCCCGCCCTTGCCATGCGACTCTGTCGCTCTACCGATTGACTGTGATGGTAATCATATATGGGTATGTTGACAATCATACACCTAAATTGGCTACATTGAATTAAACACCATTCTTCCAACGAAGTGATTTCAGTAAGATGGTATTGCACTACATTTTGCAACAGTTGTTGACGAATATCTGTAAGAAAAAACTGAAGATAAACCGATTGAACCACTTGAAGCTATCGAATTATCTGCCAAAATTCCAAATCTCTCTCTCTCTCTCTCTCTCTCTCTCTCTCTCTCTCTCTCTCTCTCTCTCTCTCTCTCTCTCTCTCTCTCTCTCTCTCTCTCTCTCTCTCTCTCCCTAAGACCGTTAGCATAATGGTAATGTGATTAACTCATGGTTTCGAAGACACCGTTTCGATCCTGATGAGGATTACCTGAAGAAACCTATTAGAAGGTTTCCTCCCCGGAAAGAGGCTATGCCTTTGAGTTGCGAAAAAATCAGAAAATTGACGATAACAAAAGGGTGTACAAATTAAAAAAAAAAAAAAAGAATGTATACCATCTTCCTCAAGGTCACCGTTAGTATAAGTGTAAAGTAATAATAATAATAATAAAAACTTCCTATTTGGCACTAATACCGTTTGTCTGTCTGTCTGTCTGTCTGTCTGTCTGTCTGTCTGTCTGTCTGTCTGTCTGTCTGTCTGTCTGTCTGTCTGTCTTTCTGTCTGTCCGCTGTCTGTCTGTCTGTCTGTCTGTCTGTCTGTCTGTCTGTCTGTCTGTCTGTCTGTCTGTCTATCTGTCTGTCTGTCTGTCTGTCTGTCTGTCTGTCTGTCCGTCCATCCGTCTGTCTGCCAGTCAGAGTTTAGAGTGAATAAACTCAGAGGTTGAAAATAAAAAAATAAATAAATAAATAAATAAATAAATAAATAATAAATAAATAAATTTTCGCAAGCGTTAGATGAATAAGTCCACAGCAAAATAATTTTTAATAAAAGTTTTCTTTATATAATAATAATAATAATAATAATAATAATAATAATAATACACACACACACAGACACACACACACACACACACACACACACACACACACTAATAATAATAATATTAATAATAATAATAATAATAATACACACACACATACATAATAATAATAATAATAATAATAATAATAATAATAATAATATTAATAATAATAATAATGTAATTAAATTTTTATCTAAATGTAATTAGTTTAAGGTCATATATATATATATATATATATATATATATATTATAATATATATAGTTATTAGTATATATATATATATATACATAGATTCCTAAATTAGATATATATATATATATATATATATATAAATATTAATATATATATATATATATATATATATATATATATATGAGTCAGTGAGAGGATGAGAGTTAATGAGACGAAATATCGCAGACTCCATTCTTTCAAGAGGGGCTGTGAGAATGAAATCCCCACCTCTCCCCCTCAGATATGAGGTGTGTACTACTTACAAGGTCTAACAATTCCCCTGGGCAGAGTAATTATCAGGGGTGGTATGATGAAGTGTTTCGAAGTGCATCATTACACCTAACCTCTTAGAAGTTTGATTAGTGGGAGAAATAATGGGGTTCTTCCAAGGAAGAACGCAAGAAAATAAGGGGAAACTACAAGGGGGGAAACAATGAGAAAATACAGGGGAAAGCAAGGGGAAACTGCAAGGGGGAAACAATGAGAAACTACAAGGGGGAAGCAAGGAGTAACTACAAGGGGTAAGCAAGGGGAAACTACAAGGGGTAATCATGAAGAAACTACTAGGGAGAAGCAAGGGAAAACTACAAAGGGGGGAAACAAGGGGAAAACACCAAGATATTAAAAAGAGGGGTTGGTTTGAGTTATTTGCTTTCAAAGAACATATTATAGTTGTGTGAACGATTTTGTCGAATAGATAAATGAAGGAACTGAATTTATGAGACTTGAAAACAACCATATTTTCAGTGCCCCAATTAGACATATGCGATAAGTGATTATTTTGAAGTTAATTGGGACACCTTTCAGAGCAAAAAAAGGAATAATGAAGGTTAAAAAGTGTGTTGGTGAAGAAGTGACAGAGAAAAGGAATCGATGGAGGACATCACAGAACCTTGAGGAACACCGCCATTTTTAGATTTAAAGGATGAATGGTGGTTGCCTGAAACTGCTGCTATTGACCGACAGGAAAGGAAATCAGTGAGAAGGTCACAGAGATTAAGATAGATAATTTGTGCCAGACCCTATGGAAAGTTTTCGATATGTTCATTACCACAGTGCCACAGGCCACAGTGCCACAGTGCCACAGTGTCACAGTGTCACAGTGTCACAGTGTCACAGTGCCACAGCGCCACAGCGCCATAGCGCCACAGTGCCACAGTGCCACAGTGCCACAATGCCACAGTGCCACAGTGCCACAGCGCCACAGCGCCACAACAAAAGATTCACCAAAATGCCAAAGAGTGGGAGACTTACGAAAGTCGTAATGGCGATCGGAGTTAAGTTAATAAGAATAAAAATGTCTCAAAAATCTTCTTGTAAAGGATAGATTCGAAATTTTTGAAAGATTAAAAAATTAAAAGATTAAAAAGCGACCCCCCCCCACCCTTTCTTTTTGACCCAGGTTGATCGAAGTGGAAAGACAGAGATGAAGTGGTTCACCAAGGCAGGAGTTGCAAGCTCGGAACCGCAAGTTAAAACAGCCACAAGTTATAAGAACCACAAGTTAAAGGAATCTCCAATTATAAATACCACAAATTATGAAAACCACAAATTATAAGGACCACAAGTTATGAGAACCACAAGTTATAAGAACCACAAGTTATAAGGGCCACAAGTTTAAATAACAATATATATAAAAATCACAAGTTATAAGAATTTCAAGTTACAAAAACCACAAATTATAAAAACCACAAGTTATAAATAAGAACCACAAGTTATAAGAACCAGAAGTTATAAGAAACACAAGTTATAAGAGCCACAAGCTATAAGAACAGCAGGTTATAAGAACCACAAGTTATAAGAACCACAAGTTATAAGAATCACAAATTTTAAGAACCACAAGTTATAAGAACCACAAGTTATAAGAGCCACAAGTTATAAGAACCATAGGTTATAAGAGCCACAAGTTATAAGAGCCACAAGTTGTAAGAACCACAAGTGGGGTACCATCAGAACCTTGCCAACCTTCTTGGTGATAAACTTAGAAGAGCAGAAATAACACCTTTAGAAGAAAATACACTGTTAGTCTCAAAAGATTTGGAGAAGAGAGAGAGAGAGAGAGAGAGAGAGAGAGAGAGAGAGAGAGAGAGAGAGAGAGAGAGAGAGAGAGAGAGAGAGAGAGAGAGAGAGAGAGAGAGAGTAGGGAGAGAGGGAGAGAGAGAGAGAGAGAGAGAGAGAGAGAGAGAGAGAGAGAGAGAGAGAGAGAGAGAGAGAGAGAGAGAGAGAGTTATTTCTGCTGTATCTTCTAATGTTGAGTTATATGTAGGATCGAAGAGCTTAGCTTTAGCAGAGGGCAAAACATCAGTTGTGTCATTGGAAGAAGCAAAAAAAAAAGGAGGAGGAAAAGGAAGTTAATTTTCAAAGTTAGGCCCGACTTTTTTTTTTTTTTTTTTAAATGCTATCAAGAGAGTAGAGAGGAAGATGACCAGAGAGATTAATTACTTTTCTCCAAGAAGTAAGAGATTTTTAGGGGACATTATTTTGAACATATTATATATTATATGCTATGTTAGTTACATATACATAAATATATTATATAAAATTGATCAGGAGAAATTTTTTTGTTATTAAATAAATGCATATATTAAAAGAAGAATATATATATATATATTATATATATATAAAAATATATGTCTATACCGATATCTGATTATATATTATTATATATATATATTAGATATTGTTTATATAAATGTATATATATATATATATATATATATTATATATATATATATATGTATACTACATGTATATATTATTTATATATATTATAATATATATATATATATATATATATATATATATATATATTTGTGTCTCTGTGTTTATATATATATATATATATATATATATATATATATATATATATATATATATATATATATATATATATATATATATATATATATATATATATATATATATATATATATATATATATATCGCTTTAAAAACGCTAAAATTGCGCGCTCATTTAAATGTAAAACATTAAAACCACTAAAATTCTTCTAAAGACGACGTTTCGACTCAAATCGTTGGGTCCTCATTAGGGTCTAATGCGAAGCATGAAAATGAGAAATAGGTCCCTGTTCAGTCCCAATATAGAAGAAGCCATCCGGGAATTCCAAGTGGGCGTTGTGAGGGCTTCTACGCTGGAGAATCCGAATCAATCAACGTAAATAGTGTCAGTTCTTGTAATTTAAATCAGTGGTCTCCAAAGTGTGGTACGCGTACCCCGGAGGGTACGCAAAGTGATACTTGGGGGTACGCCAAAGAAGTAGCTTCAAGATCACTTGCGAGTGTATGCTCATTTATCACGTGAGTTCGAGGCTCTGTCATTGGTCGCTGTGTCTTATATTATATTATATTATATTAAATTATATTATATTATATTATATTATATTATATTATATTATAGTATATTATATTATATTATATT
>JABUQX010008941.1:42500-47045 GCA_015478945.1 Trachelipus rathkii
TGAACAACATAAACATTTTTGGACAGAACGTAAACACTAAATTGTCTTGAAAACCTCATATCAAAACGGTTGTTAAGGTGGCCTCAGTGAAGCTGAGGATACTGTTAAGATTACGGGAATATTTTCCTTATGCTCCTACTCCAGTTAAATAAATGTTCTATCTGCCCTTGTGTGGAGTTCTGTTCTGTTCTGCTCTAAGATTTGGGGTAGCTCCGGTTTAACCCTTCTTCAGGATATTGTTATTTTAAGAGACTAATAAACTGTCCCTTACTTTCAAACTTCATTGCCCTTCTTTCCTGGGATGTGACATTGGAGTACTATCTAATTTCTACAGGTAATTCAACGACAGTTACTCGAGGAAGTTAACCTGTCGCATTCCACCACCACTGCGTCGTTCTCGTAGCACAAAAGGTGCCTTGCTCTCAAATGAATATTGTGCGAGTATTGGAAACTCAAGGCTCGGTCGTTCCTGTTCCTCCTTCTTTCCAGCAACATCTGTTCTATGGAACTCCTTGCGATCATTCTTTTTTCATGCTTTATTCTATCTTCATCTCTTTAAGGTCCACGTCTGCCCCCACCTGAGGTAATTGCGTTAGGCATGGAGTTGGGTGGATTTCTTTCCTTTACTTTTTTGCCCACCTTTGAAAAGGATCCTGGCAAAGTGTGGTGGCAAAGTGTATAGATAATATATATATATATTGTTGATATTATATATATATTATATATATATATAAGATATTATTATTATTATTATTATTATTATTATTATTATTATTATTATTATTATTATTATTACTATTATTATTATTATTATTATTATTATTATTATTATTATTATTATTATTATTATTATTATTATTATTATTATTATTATTATTATTATTATTATTATTATTATTATTTTAAATATATTAATATATATATATTATTATTATTATTATTATTATATATATATATATATTATATATGTTATGATATATATATATATATATGTTATATATATATATATATATATATATATATATATATATATATATATATATATACTTATATATATACATTTATATATATATATATATATATATATATATATATATATATATATATATATATATGTGTGTAAGTGTGTTGTGTGTGTTTGTGTGTGTGTGCAGAGCGCGCGTGTAGTGTGTCTCTGTACTCAGCTATGCGTCTCTTAACGATCCTGATACGTTATGTGAATTCGACGTTCAAAAGCTGGGTTTGATGCTACTCTACGATTCAGAGGAATTGAATTGTTAGACAGTTACTTTTAATTTGATATTAGGGAGAGTTCGCATTAAAATAACAATGGAAGTACATCGTATACGCAACATACGTAGACACATACATACATACATACATTTTCTTTCATCTCTTCCTGGTGGGCAGTGGACAAAAGTCTATTAAATTCAATCACAGTTGTGTGAATATAGTGCATACAGTTTATAGAGTCTCTCTCTCTTCTCATATTATTATTATTAATATATATATATTATTATATTATTATTATTATTATTATTATATATATATACATATTATTATGATGCTATTGTTACATATTATTATTAGATATATATATTATTATTACTGTAAGCAAGTAGTTTACCTAGCAAATATATTGGTAGCTGTATCGGTATCTTACCTCAATACTAACAATAATATAATATATATATATATATTATTGTTGTTATATACATATGTTATTATATATATATGAAGAAAGAGAAGTATATATATATATATATATATATACATATATATATATATATATATATATATATATTATTATATTATTAGCTATTATTATATGCAGATATGCAACCACCAAACGTAGTTTTAAATATTTATATATTATGTAAGTATTGATTTATAGTATTCGATATACACATATTAACAATAAGCACACACTTTTAATTTTAATATTAAGTTAAAAACAGGGAGACTAAAATTAAGATTCTTGGGGTGGGGAAGCCATTAATTTTAGTCCCCTGTTTTTAACTTAATATTAAAATTAAAAGTGTGTGCTTATTAATATGTGTAATTCGAACGTTGAGGTCATCGTGAACCCGTTAGAAATAGAAAATAAATACCTATAATCAATGTAACTTAACCCAAAAAATATTTTACGCCAAGGGCAACTTATATATATATATTATTATTATACATTATATATATATATATATATATATATATATATATATATATATATATATATATATATATATATATATATATATATATATATATATATATATATATATATATATATATATATATATATATATATATATATATGCGTGTGTGTTTCAAAAAAGAGAGCATTGATGACCGTAAAGCATTAATCTAGAAAAATTAAAAAATTTTACAATAATTTTAAAAAAGTTATGTAACTTACCTTTACAATTTTATTTAAAAAGAAAGTCCGCTCTTCTATCTTTTGATTGAGCAAATTTATCAATCACTTTATTATTAAAATCTTGTATGCCCATAATAAAGTCTTTCTCGATCGAAAGCATTGCTAAGGCGGAAAGTCTTTCTTGCCCCATGGTGTTTCTAAGAAAGGTTTTAATCCTTTTTAAATAAGGAAAACAGCGCTCTGCTTTGGACGTTGTCATCGGAATGGTTATTAAAACTTTTAATAGTTTCACACTTTTACTAAAAGTGGCTTCCAAGTGATTTTCTGTAATGAAATCGAATAAAGCTATGGCTCCAGACATAGAACGAAATTCTTCTAGGCTATAAATTATAGATAGTTCTGTTTTAAGTTTCTTTATGTCAATGAAAGTGTACACTTTACAGGTTTCATTTACATTTTTCTCAGGAAAGATGGAATCATACTGAGGAAACATTTCCGGCAGAAATAACGTGGCAACAATTAAATGTCCTGAGAATGTAAATCTATCTTTTATCTGACAAATAAAGGGAGTGTGTAAAAGGAGTGGTTTGAAAGTAAACGCAGATAAGAGCAAGGTTATGGTTGTGAGGAAGACATTCCTCTGTGCGAGGTTAAAAGTGCTGGATGGTGAGCAACTGGAACAAAGTGTCTGAGTTTAAATATTTACGATATATGCTGATGTAAAAAGGAACTCCAAATGATGGAGAGTGTGGTAAGAAAGTTTTGTGAATATTTGAAGGTAGCTCAAATACTAAACCTTGGTGGATGTAAAAGGACTAAGTGTAGAGTGCGCTAGGGTCTTACATGAGGGCATGTTGTTACCTGTGTTAATGCATAGTAGAGTAAACTATTGTCTGGAATAAGAGGTATAGATCTAAAGTAAAATGTGTTCAGATGGACAATCAGGGGTGTGTTAGGTGTGAGACGAATTGATAAAATGAGAAATGAAACATATTAGGGGGCTGTGTGCTGTAAAGGAAAGGAGTAAAATGAGAGAATAGTGAGAGTACATTGAGATGGTTTAGTCATGTGGAAAGGATGGATGATAGTCGGTAGTAAGCGGATGTATGGTGGTGAGTGTGTTGGGAATCAACTGGCTGGGAGACCGAAGAAAAGTGATTGAGTCAAAGGAAACATAGGAGAGGAATGTGAGTTTGGCAGAGGCGAGAAGAAATGTGCATAATAGGAGTGACTGGCGGAATTTGTAAGGGTATGGCGTTGGTTTGTCCAGGGGATGAACCCACATTGACGATTCCTAGGAGGGTCCGCCGCAGTCCCTCAGCCCTAGGATACTCTTCTGACTGCGACGGGTTTTCACTTAAAGGCATAAAGTAAAGATGGGCTTTCTTTGATCTGTCACATTCTTCCTTACTCACTTTTTCGTCCCGGTGTGCCACACAATCTTGCGCCCAATCTAAGTACAAGAGGATAATATATATATATATATTATTATATATATATATATATATATATATAAAAGATATATATATATATATATATATATATATATATAAGAAAGAAAGAAATTCGATTTTTACATAGATCTATATATATTATTACCTTATATTACTTATTATTATTATTATTATTATTATTATTATTATTATTATTATTATTATTATTATTATAGAATCGTTAATATTATTGTCATCATTATCATCATCATTGTTATCATTATTATTATATATATATATATATATATATATATATATATATATATATATATATATATATATATAACGGGAGAGAGATGATATAGCAGAGAGAGTTATATATAAATATATATATTTTTATATATTTATATATATATATATATATATATATATATATATATATATATATATATATATAGTTGTGGTTTTTAAAAAATAGAGAGACAAATTTTGAGGATATTATCTTTGTACCATTACAAGCGTTTTGTCTTAAATAAAGTTACCTGTAAAGTTCTTCATTTAGTAGGTAAATGAGTTAGGATGGTGCAAGATGTATGATGTGAATATTGGTGTTTATGTTCCGTAGATGTGACGAGTTGGCTACGGAAACTCTGCAACGTAAAGTAGTACCCTATATAACAGGGTATTGCTGTCTCTAATATTGGACACTGCTATAGGTTGCTTGATAGGTACCAC
>JABUQX010008943.1:0-20000 GCA_015478945.1 Trachelipus rathkii
AAAACAAGTTTAGACTCCTGGCTCCTCACCGATTCCGGCTCCGCTCCGCTCCAGCTCCAACTTCGGCTCCGGCTCCGGCTCCGGCTCCGGCTCCGGCTCCACTCGGACTTTTTCACTGACACTGGCTCCTTCTTTGACTCCAACTCCCTCTGAATCTGACTCATGATGACAGGTCATAAGATTCTTTATTATAATTATTTCTATAAATTTCGTTTTGGAAGTGGAACAGTTATAATTTCACCTTTGGGGACTCCCTACAGGGGTCTAAAGTGTTTGTACATATATCAATACATATATTTATATATTAACCTATTTAATTTTTATCATTTATATTTGGATTTTTCCTTATAAATATATCTTTCGTCAATGATTTTCTTATATTTAAGTTTCTGAAATTTTGAACTATATCTCTTAATACTATATATAATTCTATCCTTGAGGGCTTAACTATAATACAGCTAGGTATATCTGGCAATACTATATTATCTACATATCTTAATCCACGTATAGGTATTAGTATCACTATATAAGTAGGGTCGGGACCTATAATATTGTACTTATAGGGGATTTACATTGGTCATATGCCCCATAGAAGGAGCCCACAATCTATATCTCAAAAACTACAGGACAGCTGAACCGACCGTATGGGAAAATGGATACTCAAAACTTGTTCGTACACAAAATACAAAACGCAGAGAAAATATGTAAAAAAAAAAATTATTGTTAATAATTATAGTAATATGAGTAGAAAAGGCCCTATTGTAAATATGACTATCGGTAATTTTATTCAAATTGTTACTCCCGCGTCCTAAAATTATAAATGATGACTTATACTAGTAAATGTTGGTTTGTTTTTTTTTTAACTAAAGAATACCTTCCACAGAGAGTTAGAACCGTTCACCTCCGAATGGCAGGAGTACGGGGGTCTCTCGGCGTTTTCTCGGGGTACGGGCGGGTTGTGATTATCTCCGCCCTGGGAGGGTCTCCTTGGATATTCCGGCCGCGCTCTTTGGTACCTTGTGGGTCGCTGTTGACGGGGTTTCCTCCCAGCACTCTTCCTGGATGGTTATTGGAAATACCGTCCCCCACTAGTGTTCCCGTCGGGGCTCGTAAGCCCGCTCGTAATTGCCGTGTAATACCCCTTTAAACAAATGTATTATAACTTTGGATTACTATGTCTCCCGCCGGGCTCGAGCTCCCCTCCCTCATCCCTATAAAAGCAATGGTTCTTTGAGCATGGGCGTTTTTTTTTTTTTTTATTTTGTTGGTTACATTGTGCCTACCAATCCAAAATTTTATAAGGAATTCCATAACATGTACTTGTCCTTTTTTTCTTTGTCAGCTATTGTGAGGGTTTTGAGATATGCGGATTGTGGCTCTTCTAGAGGCTGGCCTATATATATACATTAAACCAATTAAATTAAATCCAATCTATAACTGTTGTTTCACTGACATCAAAATAGGTTACTACCCTTGAAACTGTTCGTTATGTAAAAAGAAATACATAATTAAAAGGGCATCGGTGTATAAACTCTAATATTTGAAAAAAAAATATTTGGGAGAAACAGTGTACTTCGAGCCACAATGTTTACTAGTACAATAAAGTAAACTTTTCTCTATTTGGTAATTTTCACATTCTTTGTGACACTTTTCTACAACATTTTTATCTAGTAATCAAACTAAAATGGTTGGCAGCATTGCTAACACGAATATAATCATTCTCCACAAATTTTAGAATACAATCCTCAAATTCAATAATTTTCAGAAAAAATTGGAAACAAAAAAAAAAATAACTCCACTAAACACAGTAAAAAAAATTTATGACCTTTCAATTTATATATACCAGTATATATTGAAGGTTCAATAATACTCAATGAAGAATAAAGTCCATCTTTATATATATATATATATATATAATATATATATATATATATATAGCGCGGTAGGTCTAATGTTTATGGAGGTTATTGGTATATATATGAGGATACTGATATATTTACGCTATAAGTCATTATATCATATAGACGTATATACCTAATATATATCACCTTATTTTATATATATATAGTATACTTATATATCGGTATATATAGGGTATGCTATATACTTAGTTCATTTATAGTATATAGTACTAGTACCCGTAAATGTTTTCTCTTATGATAATATGTATGTATTGCATACGGTATTACTTTGGGGTATAGTATGCGACTACACATAACTATCGAAAATCGATTTTAAAATTTGAGAATATCGATAGGTCAGCTAAAGGAATAAACTTCAAGTATAGCCCCATGATGGATATACTATATGTATATACTTTATGTGTTTATTTATTACCTTTCTCTGCACCTATATATATTTATATATATATATATATATATATATATATATATATATTCATAGTTTATACTGGAAGTGGTAGTTATACTCTCATCTTTCAATCTTCTGTGTTCGTGCCTTAGGTGATATATATTATTTTAATATCCATTTACCCTTTATATACCTAACATTTCAGCCTGGTGACTTATCTTGGAGTATGTACTCATATATATATATGTGGGACGTATTTGCTACATTTCAGTTGTGATGTCTCATGGGTGTGTTGATACTTCTCTCATATACACTATATCGCTTATGTTGGGTATCTATGTGATCACCGTGAGTGGTGGTTATATAGGTCATATCATGTTACGTACTAATATTGAATAATATTTATTATATACTATAATAGTCACACAAGGTGGGCACCGTAAATGAGAAAGTTAACGTCGTTAATTATTAATGCGTTAACCAAAGAAACTATTATACGACGATTAATCATTACAATGCGTTTATCCGGTAAAGATGTAGCGGAAGTTAACGTTAATCGTTAACGTTAACCGTCTTTTCACAATATGTAGGAATAGTATAATTATTGTTAATTTTATTTATTATAATAATATCCCTAACCATATAATTAATAATGTATTAAGCTTAAATTTAATTAGGCTTTGCCCTATAGCAGATGCTTTTGCGCTTGCCGAAGAATACTTCCAAAGCGTAAATACCTTAATATTAATTAATACCTCAATACTGGGTGTCCGTAAAAGAATTTCCCAGTTTCAATGCTTATTATAACAGCATTAATACTCAATATCCATATCATATCATACATGAAATGAAGAAAGAGTAAGTTGCATAGTTTTGAATATGCACTTGCGCCAGAAAGTTCCTGATAGGGTCGACATACGCTGCATGCGCGCATTCAGATGTAGTATTTTCTCTAGTGCGGTGCGCCACATACTGACAATGGCGAGTCCTGAGCGTAAAGCTTTCCTGTGTTTTACAATTTGCTAAGTGTGAATCTGTAATTACAATTCAACGTGCGTATCGTTTACGTTCCCAATGTGATCCTCCATGTGGCAAAACATTCGCCGATGGTATAGGCAATTGGCAACTAAGGGATGTCTTTGTAAAGGCAAAAGTACAGGAAAGCCTCAAAGTGACTGTACAGGATGTGGGCGTATCAGGGCCTGCGTTTCTTCATAGTCCCTAAGAATCGCGTTTCGGAGAGGCAGTCACGAACTGAAGGTTGCCAAAAAACGACGGCTCGTCTCCGGGGGATAGGTTTTATAGGAATCGTTTGTACACAATTGATGTGCATTGTACGCGGTTTTGCAGTTTGTTAATGCTTTAAACATGGACTGACTCTTACGGCTCATTACGGTTACCTTTGGCCTGTCAGTGTTAGGTCATTTTCGAGCCACCGATGACCTTTTCTAAGATTCGTATAGTGTTTAGCGATGAAGTGCCACCTTTATCTCAGGTGTAGGCGTGACCATGCGCCATAATGTTCGTACTCTGGGGGGTCTGAAAAAATCTCGAAATGAACATTGCATAGACTACAACGAACGTGATTTCAACAAAGGTTACTTTATTCTGCGCCTAGTACTCTCACGCGCAATTGGTCTTCGGACCTTAGTATCATTCTTTTTCGCAGAACAACTACCGTAAACAGAGGGTCGCCCTATTTCCTCAGATATGTTACAATAATGGCTCTTTTTAGCAACTTATTTAGAGGATGGACGGTAAAACTTATATGCGCAGCAAGATGGAGCCTGGCCGATACTCACATTGAGGAGTACGACATTAGTGCGATATGCGTGGTTAGAAACGACTTACTAGTCCCAGATGTTAGGTTGTCATAATGATCGTCCAGATGACAGAGCTCGATTATAAGTTATGCCCCTCCCGGATCCCGGACTTTATGAGGCCTACTGCGATTCATCTACTATGGGGCTTGCACGCTCTATTATTACGCTCAAGTTGAAATCACGCAGAAATTGAACCATGCTGCCTTTCCTTTTCCATTATTCCGAGTACCAAGTTCATTGCAATTATTAGAGAGGAAATTGGATTATCGGCCTCGAATTGTATCCCCTATAACGAAGGGGGCACATTATTGAACATATGTAGGAAATATACTCTCTCTCTGTTACAATGTACGCTTCACTTTGTATGTATGATTTGGATGCTGTTGATATTTATATTCATCGCTGTTATATAATAAAGCATCGGACTGGGCATATCTTTTTACGTGTACTACCCGAGTATGTTATATGAGGGTTATTGTAAAAATAAATTGTGGGTTATCATACGTATCATAGGGCTTAGAATTTTTAAATACAATATCGTATATTTTTTATAAGTATACTTAATCGCTTATGAGGCCGCAGTTCATTTATAGTTTTTAGCTAGTCCGCAAAAGAAGCACACGTTCAAGCTAATCTCAACAGAAAAGAAGCTTAATGACTCATTTGACCGAGCACAACATTTACAACTATTCTCTTTTTTCTTAAGACGAACCAATCTATTAGAATATCTGAAGTAATACAGCAAATGAAAAACGTCAAACATTTTCTATGAACGGGATAATAACCGTGTAAAGAATAAACACATTTTGAGCCTAAGATATGGTCTAATTAGGAAATTTTTGGAAAAATTTAAAGTACTGGTGTCGTTGGTAGAAAATCGACATCTAATATAATTTAAATTCTAGGATCAAAAAAGGATTGGTTATAAATCTCCGTAATTACAAGATAACGATTACGGATGTAGGGAAAAATTTTAACTCGTTAATGTCCGTTATTTTTTTCGAAATTAACGAAAAGTGTGTAAAAGATATAACTCGTAAAAATTAACAGAGTTAATATTAATCTGTCATGTAATCTGCGTTTTATATCAGCGTTTAAATGCCCACCTTTGGTATATATAGGTGTATGGTTGTAGGGATTGGCGGTATTAATAGGGTATATATTATATTATTATCTATTTACTTTATGTATCCTTAGTATTTAGGTTATTATATTTGATATATGTATTTTGTACTATATATTAATCTTATATATATATATATATAAAATATGGTTTTATATATATACGTATTGTATTCGGGGCTCATATATGCCTATAATATTATTATTACTAGTATATTATTATTATTATATTAATATTGATCTTAATAATATAATATTTTATGGGTGTTTTGTATTGCGAGTTAAATTTTGTATCGATGGTACTCGAATGTGACGTGATATTAAAAACGGGCATAGAAAGTAAACTCAGATAAAAATGGAAATGGTAGCGGTGAAAACGAAAAGATACCAGAAGGTCAACTAAGACTAACCAAGTAGAGCAATTCGGCCTCCGACTAGGGGTCGCATGATTGTCGCAGTGAGTGAGAGAGTTCGCAGCGAACCCGCAGGCGGCAGTGCACCGCTGACTGGAGTCAAGAATAGGGTCAGATTTCGAGGGCCAGCGTTTTTCGCAGGGTAGAATGGAAAAGTCACGTAATATGAACATTGGTAGATACGTAGTCATTTCTCAATTCGTAATATTCGTACCTCTGAGAAAAAGAAACAGTCTCACTGGACATAGAGTTGTTTGGTTCCACCATAAGACTTAGTTTTTTTGGAGATTTGTTTCTACCATCTTTTATGCACTGTTTTGGTATAAGAGGAATATCTTCCGGTTATGAATGGTTGGAGACAAATATTTTATCACTCTTGGCTGACATACTCCTATGGCTTGCCTAAAAAGGGAGGCATTTTTGTATAGTTATTTGTATTTTTATTTCCACCTAATATGTTGAAAAGTTCGAAGTCAGAGAGAATCCTATAGCTCTTTATAATTAAGGATCTCTTTTCACTAAATATTGGATATAGTGGGTTCATGTTTTTTTGCGGGGTTTGGAAGGGGACAATACAAATCACAGGAGGTGGACATAAAAAACTGCATGTTGGAATAGCTAGCAATGATTGTTTTCCTACAGGGTCAGGTTATGGACGGTGTGGCCAAGTAGACATTCCATAATTAACTTGGGGTGTCATTCTAGAAAATCATTTAAGAGAGAGATAGAAATAAGTATTATTCTCAATAATTTTCAGGGTGTGGTTGAACATTTTCGTGGTATACTTATACGTATCTGTCGATTTACCTGGTTGGAGTAGCTTCGGGTAAATGGCACAATCATGATGAGGGTGAGTGTTGCATAGATTTATGTTGCTGCTTACGAATAGATGCGGAGATTCAGTCATGAAGGGAAACTAGTTGAATAGGGAATGTAATAAAACTGGTTCTGACATTATCGCTAAAAATGCAGTTCAGTAGGTCAGTAAATGAGATCTATTTCTCTATGTGGTACTACTATATCAATGGAAAGCATTGTATACATATGGGTAATGACGTGATGCGTTGTTGGCGTATTGAGGCTTACTAGCAGCATGATAACCGCTGATATTTCTGGAAAGGACAATTATCTGTATAAGGGTTAAGTCTATAGAGTCCGATGTAGTCAACTAGTAGGAATTTTATTGGCTTGTGAATTGAAAGCGCTTGACGCAAAAGAACCATTTGCTCGCAATTCCATTTGTACTTGATTTTGTCTAGGACCTCTGTAAGAGAATCTGTTAAGTGTCCCGAGAATAATGTCGAAGTGGGCTTGGGTTTCCGATGCCTGTTTTATTTGCGTACTGTCTGGTGCAAAAGTATAGGTATTGTCAGGAATATATTGCGCGAAAAAGTATACTAAAAGCTATTGTATCTTTCATTGCTCTTTTCACACAAATCAAACTTATTAGTAATTGGATTTTTGACACACAATACCAAGAATCCGCTAATTCTGTGGGAAACTATGAAATCCGATACATTATTACGTGTTTCTTTCGCGAGTCGGTATTGATGGTAAGTAAATTAATCGGCCTTAATAACATTCTCTAAGCCTATGTCAGACTGCAGATGGTTGAACAACATCAACGCGCATTCAGAGTGTATCTAAGGAGTCTACTTGTTGTATCTCGAAAATGATGGCAGAGCATTACGAATATCGCTTTATCAATTGAAGGAATACATTACCACAAGACACGCGCTTTTCAGTTGGGCATTCTAGAGTATCGGCTATGTAATGATCGTCAATTCATCATGGCTATGATATATTTTGGATTTTGCGCGATATGGGGACCCTTCTTGCGGGATGTTTAGAGTCCAGTTGTCAATGCTCCTACCGGATCCAAGACTTTTTGATTATCGTCAATAGCTCGGCAAGCACATTCAACCATATTGTGGAAAATGGTCTCGGAGCCATACGAAGTGAAGGAATAGTAAAGAGAAAAATCATACACACGTGTCGAAGTGAAGTATATAAAGATAAACTTAACAATCGTCCGAGCAAACTGGGACTTTGATTGGCAAATATCATCAAAGGATTTTTTGAGTAGGGGGTCATGGGCAAAGGCAGCGACCGGCAGCATGCCCGCATCCGAGCAAGCAGGAATATCAGCTGAGGTTCTGGAGGAGATCCTATAAGCTACGTATCTGGATTCCTATTAGCCCTCTTCTTTGGAATTAGGGCGGTTGATTCTACTGAAGGGAGAGGTACACCTGTTGGTATGGGTCATTGAGTAGGTATCTAGGCATCCCTTTCCTCATTGTCGGTACTCTATTTAACAATAACGATGAGTTAGGGAAGGACAGTATCACCATTCATTTTATAGTTTTTACCAATTAGAAGGCATAGAAGAAGTGCTAGAACTTTGGCATAAAATTGGAAGGGACACATGAAACTGAGTTGTGAAAGAATCTAATAGGGAGTCTGTCTGTCTCCCATATGTTCTTAAAGGAGACTGAAAACATTTGGATTTTCCGGGGAGTGCTATAAAAAGGACTTTGATGATATATACTCTATTTACTATGATAACTCGCTCCAGGCCATGCACTACCAGTACAAGTAGAATACTCTTTCAGTTTACTACTGTGATTAGGATCCCAAGAACTAATGGACTTGCTGAATATTACTTATATATTGAGAGGAGACGACAGGTTAAACGTGTATCAGTGGGATCTATGATGAGTGTACACAGAAAATTTGTGTTTGACAATTAATGATTATTGGTTTATTCATATAAATCGAGTATGCTGAATAAATATTATTCTGTGAACCCATAGGATAATGTATCTTTTTTAATTATTTAGGTCAATTTTGCAATTGCTTTATGATTGTAATGTTTTCCATCACATTGCTATTGTGGATATTGATATTCTATTGGTGTTTTTAATATAATATTTTGTTTTAAATATTTCATAAATAAATTATGCATCAGATGTTACCTAGTTTTATTATTATTTTTATTGTTATTAATAATTTTATTATATACAATTATTTTATAATATATATATATGTTATATATAATATATGGTATATATATTTATATTATTTAATAATATTTCGAATAATTATAGTATTGGGTAATTAATGAATATATATAATTTGATATAGGTTTATGTATTATACTATATAGTATATGATTTAGTTTTTATGGGAGGTATACGCTATTAATATGTATATTAAGTTATATATATAATACTTATATTACTCCATTATTTTTTTTAATTTAATAAAATTGATAATAATTAGGGATTGATTTGAGGCTCATATTAATAATTTTAAGTCTGCCCCCTTAGCATTGGAGCTGGCGTATCGCCTTATTGCAAGATGTGCATGCTTTCTTCCTTAATGTTTTAATTATGCTCGGTCACCTGTAGCCGCATTTTTTTTGGCTCTATCTATGTAATTTGTTGGTCTCCCGTATTATCGGAGGTAGTTATTGTAATATTTATTTGGGTGTAGACTTTTGTATCATGTCCGGTCGATGTATATCGCTCTTTCTAACTATGAAAACACTTCTCTAACTCCTTCAGGGTTCTCATTCCTCATAGGCTCTTAACCGGTCTGAATAGACTCAGAAATCATTGGTCCTTGTTGCTGCTATTTTCGGTTAGGCACTCTCGCTATCAGTTCTAGTTCTTCTTTAAATAAGGGGTCTCAATTAACTTGTGGCACAATATCTATTACTGGCCTAACATAGCTATTATACAGTTTACTTATTACTTCCTTGCTCTTGTAAACAACAATTGTCTGATATGCTATTATTTTTTACCCAGCAAATCTTGTTAGCTTTATTACTAGTTCAAACCCACGGTTGATTAGCTAAACTTTTCAAATTACTACTTGATATATGCACACCTAAATCTTTTCTATTGGTGCCAACAGACTCAAGCCCAATCCGGCGCATTTCATATTCGTAGTTAATTTAACTTATTATTTGATGTACGCTAGGTGAATGAGAACCTTCACTTTTTACTATTAAAATTCTTTTATATTGCCACTTATCTGCCCACCTCAGAAGTTTATTTTTCAAGATTATTTTGAATCTTTTGCATCTCCTTTTTTCCAGGTTATTTTCAACGATCTTTCTTTATGGCATCTGCATACTGCAATCCTTAGACGTGTGTCACCTGTGTTCTAAAATCATGGTTATATATATGTAGTGAAAATAGTAGGCCACCAGACTCGAACCCTGTGTGTGTTACAACACTCTTCACTAATTGTCCCTGATGATATTATTGCGCATTTAGTTTGTAAACACACTGTTTTCTTATTTTTCGCATTCCATCTTTCATTTAATGCCAAAGCGCCATGTACCACGTAGCACTCAACTCTATTACGGCCCTACAGTGTATCATTTCTTCATATACAGCTTTATGTGTGGGAGAACCTATCAAAAGCTTTACTAAAGTCTAAATATACAAGATCAACTGGATTTCTCCTCGGTCAATGCAGTCAGTGATGTATTCCATTAAATTCTAAAAGGTTTGTCTGACGGAGTGGACTTAATCCACTTTTCTTGAAACCGTGCTTGGAAGTCATAGCGAATATCTTCGTTATTCCTAAATATTACTCTATAGCGGTGAACTTTGCGCGATGTAACTTTTTCCATGGGGAGAGCCTGTTTAGTCAACCAGAGATGCTCTAAGCTAACTGGCCTATTAATTTTCCAAATCGCTCTTACTACCTTTCTATAAATAGGCAGGGAACAATATGCGCGTTTTTCAGGCAGTCAGGTTTCCTCGGTACCTAGGGTTGGGTTACACCAAATGTTTAAGATCGCTTAAAAATGCAAATACATGTGCCTTTGCAATGCTGATACACTCTTTCAGAATTCTGTAAGTTTTGTATAAGGCCCTGCAGCTTAACCTGGATCAATATGGTCTAATAAACGTTTAATATCTTTTAAGTCAAATTCAAATTCTTAAAGTCTATTTGTTACATGCATAAAGAACTATTAGTCTCCAAACTATTATCCTATCTTTCCTTCTGTAAACACTAAAGCAAAATAAGCATTGAAATGGTTGACCAACTGCCTTATCCTGAAACTCACTAAATTTTCAATCAATTTTAATGTTGACGCAATTGTCCTATTCTTACTTTTAAATTTATAAAAAGCTAAAAAACTTTCGGATTCTTATTACTATTCTTGCTAAATTAATTTCTGCCTCCTCCTCTTTGCTTTTTCTGTATTGAAGGCTGTTTAAGTTTCGGTTTCTATGTTTCTTATGAATTTTCTAAATCATCTCTAGCCTTATTAGCTGTTACGCCTTGGAATATTTTAAAACATCTACGCTTTTCATTAATTTTCTTTCTTTAATCTCTTTATTCCACCAAAAGGTTTTCTCTCGCCACCCTAATGGATTTATTTTTAAAACATATACTGATGGAATATTCATTAAAATTTGCCTTAAAATGTTCCCCACATGAGATAAACATTTTTTTGGTCTTTAGGAGACTCTTTATACCAAGTCAGATTTATTCGTAAGGCATGAGTCTCGGTAAATTATGGGATTAAAGCATCACATTGGGCGAGATAAATCTATAGATGCGCTATCTTATTAACTTGCAATTGGTGGGGGCCCAGATATCCACTATCAATATTAAAATCTAAATTAGGTATTATGAAGTCCTTAAGTTTCCTAAATTGGTCCTGCAACTCTAATCTCTTCTACCGCACCATATTCTTTCATTGTTAGTTAATATTACAGTTCTAAATAGTTGCGGATGCGTGTCGTGTTGTTGGGTTGCATGGAGGTGCTCATCTGTGGCTCTAAAAATGTTTATCTAGTATATGTGTTTTGTTTGTTTCGCATCATTTTATAAATACTTGAACTATTCTTACTGGTCCGGTGGATAGACAAGCAATACCTATATGAATTGGCCAAGTCGAAAAATATTAAATCCACCATTGATGACATAGTTGAGGTATCCTATTTTTTCTTGTGCTTGGTTGGGCATGCTGTTCTCAATTTCGGTTGTTACAATTTACGCATCTAATTCTTGACTCTCCGGCCGAGGAGGTCTTATAAAATGCCTCCTATTCTCTCTTTTCATTTTATTGTCTAATTTATATAACTAGTTTTACCTATTTTTTATTTATCTTAATGGGGCTAACTTGGACGCCACATGCTAAATATCGGTAGCATTAAATTTTATTTATTTATTTATTTATTAATTCTTTTGGCTTTAGCACCGCTCGCGCATCCACGGTGTGACTGAGCAGGTTTCTTTTGAGGAAGAGGCTATGATAGAAAAGTGAACAAGAAATGTATATCAAGCTCAAGTTAACTCCAATCTTTCAGGCGGGAGACGATAGCAGTTTTAATACGCTGAATATTAAATACAGCAGGAAAAATAACTGAGTCCAAAAGCTACGGTAACATATTAATTTTTAAGCGCGCTGAATAAGAGTAGTAAAATAACGATTACTAAGTACAGAGCCTCTGTGAACCAGAAGTAGTTAATGGCTTGATTTATTCGTCCGTGGGATGGTGTCGGATGAATCTCTATATAACATAATCCGGTGAATCAAAAGCAAATGATTGCATCTTGCAGTCTGGAGATGGAAATTACACCAGGGACTTTATGGACAAAGGATGTTTTTTCCTAGTTTACTAAATACAATTGTCAGTACTGGATTCAATCATGAGATATTCGCAAAATACATTCCTGTGTCTCTATAGGTTTGCTTTGGTATTTTAAATTTGAAAAAGGAAAAAAAGAAACTACGATTTTTCATTTATTGAATCGGAAAGCCAGAACCCCTGCCGCGAGTTTAAATGCACCTCTCGAAATTTGAACTGTACAATATGATGCGCCTATTATTATTTTATTCTAAGGAACGCGATTTGTTTTAATTTTTCTTATATTATCCTAATTCTCTTCCTCAAAAATCACTATCCTCCTATCCTATAATTGTTAATATCTCACCATTCTATATATTGCGTTTTTTCTTACTTTTTTTTTTTTTTTGGTAATAATAATTTTTTCGGTATTCACCTCTCTTTTCAGTTGGATTCTTTGTAAGTTCTGCAAGCTTCAGAGAAGTTACAATTTTTATTTTATTAAATATTTTTTTTATTAAGTATAATTTTTTGGTAACGTTATATTTATTCTCAAAACTGTTTATACCTTTCTGGAGTCATACAAAAAGAAATATATTAAAATTTTTTTCTTTGTGGTGCACAAAAAAGAATGATGCAACATAAAGAGAAAAAAAGTAATGATGATATACATTAGAAATTGTAGGTATTTCAAATCCATCTGTTATAATTTTCGATACTGTTGCTATGTTTTTGAGTGTACGATTACTGCGATACAAAGGTTCGATCAAAAATAGTAAGACTATTCAAATTTACTTAGCGCTCTTATTATAATGTAGTTTGAAATTAAACAAGAGTTACCTCATCGAATACGTCATCGTATGTAATTTTCGAGTATTTTTATTCTTTTTCTTCATATTAATAAATAATTCTATGGGAAATGGTCCTCCAAAACTTTTTTGAAAGGTAATTGATGTTATATTATTTTTAAATATAGCCCGTTTTTCGTTTTTGCAGTTTTGCTTACAAGGATATCTTATGGATTTTTGCTCAAGTTATGTCGCTCTCATTTGTCAAAATTAAGCACAAATTTGAGGAAAATGCTCTCAACCATACGATAAGGATATTTCCTAAAATCTGTAAGATTGTCTCTTTATCTCCCGTTGCTTTACGTTATGTAATGTTATAATATGTAAGCTGCACATAGATGGCGGCGTGTGGTAGATTGATTTGTAGTGTATTATCCATTCATTGAAATTTTAGCTTTAAATCTAATTTCTTCAAATCAAAATTACCCATCACAATAGTTGATCATTTATTTGTAATAAACCAGTTGTTATTTTTTATTTTCTGTTTTATTTCTTTATAATATTTTCGACATAACTACGGGACTCCATCACACAGCTGAATCAAAATGTATGTGTGGATTGTTATACAAACGTTTTGATTATTCCCCCCTGTTTTGAAATTCGTGCTAAGAAGCTGTAGTAAGCATTTCTTTAATCGGTGCGTGTAAGCACAATGCATAATCGAAACGTGCTATAGCTCTAATTTTGCCATTAACGCGTTCAAAAACGACTATAGGGAATTGTCCATACAAGTTATGGACGCTAATAACATTACGATAGAAAATAGATATCTTTGCTGTGTTAGTATTACCAAGGTCACAAAGCTGGCGTTATATTTCAAATTAAGAGCGTCATGGGCAAGACTCCTCGGTAGAATACGTTGGAAATTAAGAACCGTTTATTCGCTTTTGTGATTTGGTGTTCAGCTTCAGCTAAGAAATGCTTACACAGTTTTTAGACCAGCACTAGGGTTGGTAATTTTTTTTGATTTTTTTTTAGAACAAACAAAATCAATAATTTGATTTATAATATTTTTTTTAGGATTTTACTTTTAAAATTTATATAATATATTTGAATAAAACGCATGGATTTATAATAATATATTTATTTTTAGTAGGTTGTTATCTATTGTACTGGTATATATTATATTATAATAAAATTATACTATAGGGGAGGTATATGTATATATATAGATATAGTTATATATATAAATTCATATTAATTATTTGATGGGGGTATATATATATATATATATATATATATAATAGTATATACCATATTATGATATACTATTGAACCATTCGCCTATCTAAAACGGCATAATCCAAGGGAGTTTCGTTTTTTTTGCCGAAAAAGCGTATTTCGAGGTTTAAGTTTTCTGTATGTTGTCAATAGAAGTATTGGGAATTTATAACGTAAAAAACGCTCTTTCGTGTCGGAGATTTGGGATGGTTAAGACTACTTTTAAATCTCAAAAACGAATGACTATTTAGTGGTTTTAGGTAAGGAAGCGAAGTCGTGATAAGGAGATACGCTACCTGAGAATACTTAGTTCATATGCATGAACAAACACGAGGGTAAGGGCACGCTACACGATAGATGATCACCGGTGGGTAATCTCCTATTTAGAACTGTTCGGTGTACACTGGCTGTGTGGTCGAATAATGGGTAAGCATAAATGAAATAAAAATGCTGTCTTCAGTTAGGCCTAAATAGGTTAGGAATCTTAGTGAATTACATAGCTCAAAAAGGCAGAAACTTGAAGGGAAAAACTGGCCAGAGGGCATCCGATGTAAATATTTTAATGGTTGACAATGAAGCATTTACGAGTCTTTGTCTCAACTGTAGTCTTCAATCTAATCCGCAGTGTTCACTTTACTCAAAGTAACGTTTCTAAATTAGGTGGTTCAGTCTGCTTAACATATACTGATTCTCTGTTTTCACCATTACAGTAGGAATGTTGCAATCATCAGAGTTGGCTAAATTTTAAACACATTCTCGTCTTAAGAAAAAGAGGAGTCTAAATGGTTATCAACTATAGAATGATGTTATCTCCTTTCGAAAAGGATTTTGTCGACCATCAGATATAACAGTTCAAAGTAATTATCATTTAAGGAAAATCAACATCCGCATATTATTTTTACGGAAAGGAATACAAAATTCTACTAAAATTCCTGAAATTCTACTTGACGAATACCTAACCAACACGAGTATCATACCATTCCTTTTTTGTGTAGAAAGACATTTCATGCCGAGTCAGTGTAAGATTGGCATTATTCAGTCGTCAAAAATTTTCTCGACATTCTTAGATGGAAACTCATGGTTCAAAATTCAGCAAGGAAAGAAAATAGGCAGCCTTACATTGGTGATTTAAACGCATTGTCAATTACTATATTGTTCTTGTTCTCCTGTTCCTTTCAAGTCATTTCAAACAAATAAATTCATAAGGTATATTTCTCCTACTTCTCACCAAATTATTCGACTATTTAAATTCAATAAAAGATCATACTCGCTCTACCTCTCCTCTCTACAAAATTCCCATCAATATTTACCTTTTGATTAATTATTATTGATTCACGTGATGAATTCCCACATTCGATTTCACTGCGATTGACAACTTTTATCATTTGTAATATGAATTCCATCTACTACAAAATCTGTCCTGTTAATCTTCTTTACGTCCTTTCTGATGCCTTCCTAAGATTATGTCTTGCAACAAAATTCTTCAAATTTCCATTTATGTTTCTGATGGTATAGGTTACGTTTAACTCCTGCTGAACTCTTCTTTAAAATCTGATTCAAACTCTACTATAGAAGTTCCAGTTATTCTGATGCTATTCCTCTTCATCTACCCTCTCCAACTGTTAAATGCGATTGCCTAATATTGATGTCTTTTGAAGATGTTTATCTCTGCTTTTCGAAATTTGTTAAGTTTTATGGTTCTGATGGTACAGGTTACGTTTTACTCTTGGATTCTATGATTAATTTTCTCAGCATTTAAAATCTCTTGAAGATTCCCCAAAGTAGATGTGTAAAAGGGACAAATCTTGAAGGGTCGTCATCAGTGCCTTGTGTTCATTTATAAAGAACATCGAGATGATTTTAGGAACCTTTACCTCACATTTGTGTTTAAAAACGAATTTACATTGAGCTTTTAACATTCTTACTAGATTTACTCTCTCATTAAGACGTGAAAATCTTCCCGATTCCATTTTTCCTAACATTGTGTGGATTTTGTAACGATATAGCTATACAACAGTATTATGAATAGCAAATTAGTCTGTTTGCAAGGGATGACTAGTTTTAACTTCTGAATATTATTGGCTTTAATCATTTTCAAAATACATTTTGATTTATAGTCATTTTGTAGTATTTGGCATTGTCAATTTTTTAAGTAATTTTGGAACATGTGTACTACAATCTTTAGTACTTTTCATAATATTAATTTGAATATTATCTTTTAATTTTGCAATTTATTAGTAACAGGTTTTGAAGTTTCGTTTCAAACTTTGATTTTCATTCAAGAATTTATTTCCGATAGACTTTGAAGTCTCATTGCCTCATTCGATTTTGCTTAAATTTAATAATTTGTAGCAGAATTTTCCTCACAATTTATTTCATTTTATGTTAATTAATTAGACTTGTGACTTTTAGTTTAAGCCCCAAAGGAAATATTCTTCTTTTAAACTTATAAATTATTTACTCCTTCCTATGAAATATTATTAGATTTACATTACAATTATTTAAATGTTTTCTTTGATTTAAACTTACGAATTATTTAATGTTTCGTGAACGAAACTTTCCAATTGACTCGCAAAGTCTAAGGAAAATAGACCTAATATTTTATTAACATTTTAATGTAAATTAATCCATTAGTAAAGAAATTAAAAATCTTGTACAAAAGAATGATTTATTTATGAGAATTTATCATCTAAGAAGGACTTGCAAATTGGAACATTTTGTTCCTTAAAGTTAGACTTTAGTTTGATGCAAATACAAATTTTATTAATACACGCTCAACTCGACTACTTTCTTATTAATATTAGAGTTGCTTATAATATTAAAATTATTTTTTATTATTATTATTTTCCATTTATTAATAACCCTCTACAGAAACCTCTTGATATTTTCTTCCCCTCTACAAATGTTTAATAGTTCTTTCTGCCATGAATGAGGAAAACTATTATAAGCTTTCCGGTAATCAATTCTTCTTGTTCTTTTCAGCCATTTTGCTCTTCACTAATGATGATAATTATTTTCATTTATTTTATTTCTCCTTTTAAAGGTTACTTACATACTTACGTGCTTAAGCAAATGTTTTTTTTTTGAAATACTTTTATAATTAGTTTCATAGCTGCACTCAGAACATTTAAATAACTTTGTATCTCGATGCTTAAGCATGTGCTGTTTTAAGTTTCCTTTCTGATTACACTCAGAGTTACACTCAGCATTTATAAATAATTTTGTATCTCGATGCTTTAGCATGTGCAGTTTTAAGTGTCCTTTCTGATTACACTCATGGCCACACTCAGCACACATTTTAAATAATTTTATATTTTCGTGATTAAACTGTGTATTCTTATGTCTTTCTTCAGATTACATTCATAGCTGCACTCAGAACATTTAAATAACTTTATATCTCGATGAGTAAGCATGTGCTGTTTTAAGTGTCCTTTCTGATTACACTCATAGCTGCACTCAGAACATTTAAATAACTTTGAATATTTTCGTGATTAACATGTGTATTTCGATTTTTGATTACATTCATAGCTGCACTCAGAATATTTAAATAACTTTGTATCTCGATGTTTAATGTGTCTGTTTAAGCTTCCTTTCTGATTACACTCATAGCTGCACTCAGAACATTTAAATAATTTAATATTTTCGTGATTAAGCATGTGATCTTTTAATGTTGATTTAAAATTACTTTCATAACTGCACTCAGAACATTTAAATAACTTTGTATCTCGATGCTTAAGCATGTGCTGTTTTAAGGTTCCTTTCTGATTACACTCATAGCTGCACTCAGAACATTTAAATAATTTTGCGTCGCTTAAGCATGTGCAGTTTTAAGGTTCCTTTCTGATTACTCATAGCTACACTCAGCACATTTAAATAATTTTATATTTTCGTGATTTAGCAAGTGGATCTTAAGTAATTCTTCTGATTACATTCATAGCTGCACTCAGAACATTTAAATAGCTTTATATGAGTAAGCATGTGCTGTTTTAAGTCTCCTTTCCGATTGCACTCGCGGCTGCACTCGGAACATTTAAATAACTTTGTATCTCGATGTTTATTAAGCATGTGCTGTTTTAAGGTTCCTTTCTGATTACACTCATAACTTTAAACTCAGAACATTTAACGCTTTGTATCTTGATGTAGCGTATGCAGTTTTAAGTTTCTTCTCTGATTACATTCATAGCACTACAATGCTCACTTTAGAAACTCTTTTATGTATTTTAAATGACTTTTTACTGATCTTTTGTTTTAAAACTTAAATAACAATATTTGCAGCTGAAGGTTTTCCGATAATTCTTTTTATGTTTTGATTCTGCTGCTGATGCTCAGACTTCTCCTTAAAGAACTTCATTTGCAGATCCTTTGCACTTCACCAGCATCGATAGTGAGGGTCTGTACAAAAGGAAAATTAATATGAATGGAGAAGAAAAAACAAATACTTTTAGAAAATATCTTAGTCATCAAATGATTTCCTTTTTAAATATCTCTTTGTTTTAGGCAAGACAAATTTCAACATTTAACCATAAAAGAAAATGTAAATTTGTGAATGTAAACAACCAAAGAAAAAATAAGAAAAAAAATTAATATAATATATATATATATATATATATATATATATATATATATATATATATATATATATATATATATATATATATATATATATATATATATATATATATATATTTTAAATTTAAATTCGTATTAAAAAAACTAAAAATGCAGTGTTCGTTTTATTTCAAAATTCTTTGTTAAAGCGGAGTCTTTTGCATGATTTTACAAAATTAAGTCAAATTAACTTTGAGCACAATATATATATATATATAATATATATATATATATATAATAATAATAACTAATAATAATATATAATATATATATATGTAACTATATATATAATAATAACAATATTATATATATATATATATATGCTATATATATATATATATATATATATATATATATATGGACATTTATAAAGAGGTTGCTCCGTTATTATTAGGTTAGGTTAATTTAGGTTTGGTTTGGATTAGGTTGGTTAGGTTACCCTAAATCGTAGTATTTACCCTAAAATTATTGAAATTACGATACATTTTTTATTGATTTTCATTCCTGGAGTCAACCTCTTATAAATATAGCCAGAAAATTTAGATAAAATAATAATATATATAATATATATATAATATATATATATATATATATATATATATATATAGCAACTAACCAACTATATATATATATATTAGTGATACTTTTGATACCATGGTATCGGTATGGAACTCATTTTAGAGTAACCAGTAATTTTGTGGTAGTAGTATCAGTATCGGTAAAAAATATATAGATGTACAAATATATATTTAGTTATATATATATATATATATATATATATATATATATATATATATATATATATATATATATATATATACTATATATATAAATATATATTTATATATAACTATATATATATAATAATATGGGGAACTGAAATTTACTAGGCTATACTTTAAGTATTTCCGTTTTGATGTAAATGATTTATACAGAGTTTTGAAGAAGTGGAGTTTGTATGTATTTATATGAAAGTCATTTCCAAATCCTTTGTTCATTTATGTAATTCAGTTATTAAAAAACTTTATATTCATATTCATATTCATATTAATTCTT
>JABUQX010008943.1:25000-27500 GCA_015478945.1 Trachelipus rathkii
GGAAGAAGTCGCCCCCATCAACAACATCCGATATTGAGCGATTTAAAGAAAGATAGACATAAGTAAGCAAAGAAGGAGGAAACCCAAAAGGAGGAGAGCTTGGAGAGCAGTGACGTGCCATACCCGGTCCAAATGCTTTGGGTACATGTCAGAAACTCCACCACACTAAAATCGACCATGCAGTTCTAAGGCAACCATAAATCATTAGAAAATTATATCGCCAGTAGACCTCGAGCGCCGAAAGCCGTACTAGCGATCGGAATGAGTTTTTAGATGATCTAAGAAGTAAGTTGAGAAGGGTTTCAAAAGATCTTAGATAGAATACAAAGGGAGGGCTATAGGGCAATAGTTAGAAGGATCAGGCGGCTTCCTTTTATCGGAATAGGTTGGACATGTTTGAGCTAACACTGAGGGAAAATGCTAGTATTGAGACATAGAAGTATAGTTGAACGAGGGCAGAGATAGCACGGGGCTTACACGCTTCCTCAAAGCTCGGGGAGATGCCATCCGGGCCACCCGCCTTCCTAACGATCATAGATTTCAGGAGCCATGCACCTGATCAAATGTAATCACAGGCTAAGGCCTAGGACACCTGAGAGGAGAAGGAGTAAAGGAAGAGGAATGCCAGAATCGTCAGGAGTTGAGTTGAGAGGAGGAAAATAGGAGGCAAAAGAGATTGGCCTTTTCAGTTTAAATTAGCAGAATCATCAAATCGAATAAGAGGAGGAAAGGCAGATATACATATGTTGCTAGAGATGTTATTGGCAAGATGCTAGAAAGATTTGTCAGCAGGAGAAGAGACCAAGGGGTTAGCGCACTTTCGTTTGATGAAAGTCCGCTTTGGTCGTCGAAGGTATCCCTGCAACGATTTCTAGCTGAATGAAAGAATTAAGAGAGAGAGAGTGATAGGAGAACGAGAATTTTTCCAACCCCGATACGCACTGTCTCTACTGAATGGCCAGAGAACAAGCACGATCTAACCATGGATTATGAAGAGAGAAAGATTTGGTTGAAGATGAGCCTGCTCATCCAAGCATCAACGATTACAGCTCCCTCCTTATCTTTAAATCTTTATACATCCATCAGTATTCCTTAGGTAGCCAATTTGCTATCATCTGCAAACTTGGAAACCTTACATTTGAGTCCCTAGTCTAATATTTTTATATATATATATATATGAGGAACAATAATTTGACCTAAAATGATTCTGACCTGACCTTCTCCTTGTTTCCATTAATAAGTACTTTCAATTTCTGCATTGATTTAATTATTATTATTATTATTATTATTATTATTATTATTATTATTATTATTATTATTATTATTATTATTATTATTATTATTATTATTATTATTATTATTAATATTATGAGACTTAAGGAATAAAAATTTTGATCACTTAATTAATTTTGGGGTTAAACCCCCTAACCTCCCTGTCTATAATGTAAATATATGTATATATATATATACATATATATATAATCGAATAACCGTAATAATCTCTGCTTTAAATAAATATATATATATATATATATATATATATATATATATATATACATATATATATATATATATATATAAGCAGTTGACTCCAGGAGCGAAAATCAATAATTAATGTATCGTTATTTTAATAATTTTAAGGTAAATACATTAAATTTTTGGGTAACCTAACCTAACCTAACCTAACCTAACCTAACCTAACCAAACTTAACCTAAATTAACCTAACCTAATATTAACGGAGTCAACAGCTTATAAATGTCCTATATATATATATATATATATATATATATATATATATATATATATATATATATATATATATATATATATATATATATATATATATATATATATATATATATATATATATTGAAGGAAATCTGAAAAATATGTTTTTCAATTAACCTCGTCATAAGACATCTTCATCGAGTTGCATTTATTATAATAGTCATAGTCAAAAGTTTATAATCGATACATCACTAATATATATAAATATATATATAATAAACATAGAAATATATATATATATAATATATATATATATATATATATATATATATATATATATATATATATATATATATATATATATATATATATATATATATATATATATATATATATGTGATGTTTTAAAACATTTCTTTAATTTTGTAAGTTAGAGATTAAGTTCCAAAGTGGTTGCCAAACACGGAATGTAAATCTTATTTAAAAATTAAGAAATAAATAAAATTATCTAAAAATACTAATTCAAAATGCGAAATATAAAGAATTTCTCACTTTCATTATTATACCTTTACGTTTTATGAATGTCTAAATCAGTATTCCATTTCAGTAATTTACATGATGAGTATTTTATGCAGTTATTTAAGAGTATTTTTGATAGAAATCAAATCAACAAGTAGGTTTATCATATCTGATCTCTGACGACTCAAGTGAAGTCTCTAAGAATATTTAAAATCACCTATATTAGGATAAAAAAATATTACAGGTCAGTGG
>JABUQX010008943.1:32500-47406 GCA_015478945.1 Trachelipus rathkii
CACCACACGTCACCCTTCTCTTATCTACATTTACTTTCAAACTTCTCCACCAATCCTTTCATACTTTCTTCAGATTTCGCCACAGACAAAACCATCAGGTACATAACTAGGGTACCCTCCACTCTCTTCCATGAGAACCCAACCTTCAGCTACCACAACAACCTCTAATTCTTTCATTACCCCATCCATATACAAATTAAATAGACAAGGAGACATAACACATCCCTGCTTCACTTCACAACTACTCCACTAATAATATTAAACCATTCAATTTCCACTCAATTTATTCTTATACATGCTTCAATATCCACATGCATACTTTTTATTCCATTCTGAAGTCTGCCACGAACACCAAATATCACTAACACCTGAAACAGAGCTTCCCTGTTAATCTTGTCATACGCCTGCTGCAAGTTCATAAAACCTAAATACAATTTATTCTTCTCTCTCATTTTCTCAATCATTTATTTAAATATGAAGATTTGATCTAAACATCCTCTACCACTTCTAAATGCTCCTTATTCTTGGTCAATCAGTCCCTTGGTCACTCGACGTACTCTTTCAATCAAAATAAAAGCGTATATCTTCCCTACAACACTCAATAAACTAATTCCCCCATAGTTCCTACAGATCCCCTTTTCTCCCTTACCCTTCGGAATTATACCCTCCATAAACGCTTTGTTACACAACTTCCAAATCCAGTCAATAACAATCTCGCCTTCATTCTTGATCATTTCACCAGAAATTCCATCAATAGTGCGGATTTACCATTTTTCAACTACCTCACTCTACCTATTACCTCCTCGCTACTAATTACCTCATCTCCAAAATAGCTATTTCTTCTTGTACCACCAAACTCACACACATTCACAATCACCTCTTCATTACTACCAATGTATTGCAGATCTACGAAGTGTTTCCTCCACACTCTTCTCACATCAATTTCCTCAGTCACAAAAGTAACATCTCTATTCATTATTTTATGAAGATTTTCATTAATTTCATTCTTAATCTTTGACACTTCCTTCCTGAAGAGCTTCCTATTCCCTTGTAATCCCCCATTCCTCCTCCTTCCAAACAGTTCATTTACCTTTTTCCTCCTACGTATACAACTTTTAGCTTTAATTTTTCCTCCTTATATATTTTCATACACCTCTCCTTTGATATGTCATCATTGGGTTTAAGCACATTCATCCACGCCTCTTTTTTACTTGTAACCGCTTGCATCACCTTTTCATTCCACACGCTCACTGCGGCTTCTTCCTTCCTACTTAACACATCCACATACTTAATTTGCACTACTAACAAAGGCTTCCTTCATTTGCATCCAGATTTGTTCAATTTCATCTAATTCACATTCAAATTATTTATTCAAATTATTTGCAAGTGTTCTCACATACTTTTCCTTATAACCATCTTCACTTACCTTCATACTCTTAATTCTTCCTTCCTTATCTCTTTCCTCTCCATCCATGCACTAACTTAATCTTAAAAAAATAATAATAATAATAATAATAATAATAATAATAATAATAATAATAATAATAATAATAATAATAATAATAATCTTAGGGGCGTGTTAGGTGTGAAGAAGAATTGATAAAATGAGGAATGAACGTATTAGAAAATTGTAATTAATGAAGAAGGGAGTTAATGAGAGAATAAATGAAAGTTGTTTGGGTGGTTTGGTCATTTGGAAAGGATGAATGATAGTCGGTTGGTTAAGCGGATGTACATTGGTGAGTGTGTTGGGAATCGACCGGCTGGGAGACCGAAGAAAAAGTATATTGAGTCAGTGAACGAATGTCACCTGAAGGGAGAGAGGAATTGGCCAGGGTTTGACTGAGAGGCAGAATAAAGGTGAATAAACAATGAAGTGGTGGGAGTATTGTGAAAGGTATGGTTGGCCCACCTGGGGCCAGGGGATGAACCCTACATTGACGATATGCCATAGTGAGGGTCCGTTGCGGTCCCGTGAAGCTCTAGGGTGGATTTTCTGACTGCGACGAGTTCTCACGAATAGGTATAGAGGGGGCGGTAAGGCTGGGCTTTCTTTTCGACTTGTGTCATGTTCTTCTACTACTTTCCTTTTCCGATGCATGTCACGCACTTTACCCCCAGTCTTGGGGAGGAAGAAGGAAGATAATAATAATAATAATAATAATAATAATAATAATAATAATAATAATAATAATAATAATAATAATAATAATAATAATAATAATAATAATAATATATCATATAATAATAATAATAATAATAATAATAATAATAATAATAATAATAATAATAATAATAATAATAATAATAATAATAATAAGAAAACAATAATATGAACAAAATAAACTATAGAACATAAATGGAAAGGAGGGCATCCACAAAAAGGGGGAAAAATCAACGAAAAACAATAACGGACATCCTCTTCGCAGATACCATTCCGAAAAGGTATCTGAGCCCTCCCACTTTGACCAAAATAATAATAATAATAATAATAATAATAATAATAATAATAATAATAATAATAATAATAATAATAATAATAATAATAATAATAATAATGTCAGAGTGTCTAAAGCTGACATCATGTAACTCGAGAACAGCAGCACCTACAGTAAAACAAATTATATATTTGGAATCAGCAGAAAATTTTAAGGAGGGGTTTTTATTTTTTTTTTTTTTTTTTTATTTATTTTTTTAAAATTTTTTTTTTTTTTTTTTTAAAAATTTCTCCCATTTAGGGGGCTCGAGCCGACGGGAGACAGAGGGGGAACGAAGTCCCCCGTCGTCCACCGGGAGGCCGAGACCCCGACTTCTGCCATCTTTGCAGCTTACCCTATGGTATTCCTTTAGTAAAAAAAAAAGAATTAATTTTACTTCCTTTTACACTTTATTACTTTAACTAAAGGAGTACCAGGGTAAACCACAAAAAGATGGCAGGGGTGAGTCTCTCGACCTCCCGGTGAACAACGGGGCCCCCCCTGCAATCCCCTCTCCCCCAAAGGAAAAAAATTTTTAAATATTTCCGACAAGAATAAATGAAAAAAAAAAAAATTAAAACCCTTCATTAAAATTTTCCGCTGATTCCAAATATATAATTTGTTTTACTGTAGGTGCTGCCGTTCTCGAGTTACATGATGTCAGCTTTAGACACTCCAACCTAATAATAATAATAATAATAATAATAATAATAATAATAATAATAATAATAATAATAATAATAATAATAATAATAATAATAATAATAATAATAATAATTAAAAGTAATAATAATAATAATAATAATAATAATAATAATAATAATAATAATAATAATAATAATAATAATAATAATATAGAAATGATTGCAACTCCCTTAATCTTATTTTCTTGTAGATTAAAGCAATACTAACAATATAACTTACCTCTCCACACTTATCAATTGACTGCTTCTGATCCAGCATCAGATTTTCAGATTTTACGACATCACTGATGAGCGACTCTTCTTCGAACACAGCAGATTCCTTTTCCAATTCTCTAAATTCAGATTTTACGACATCACTGATGAGCGACTCTTCTTCGAACACAGCAGATTCCTTTTCCAATTCTCTAAATTCAGACTTTATAACAACTGTTAGATCTTCTACCTCATTTTTAATGTATTCTGGTAAAGGGAAGTTTTCTTATTTGTCAGGAAAGCTCCTAGAGAAATAAAAAATAAAATGCATTTATGTAAACTAAATTAAGCTAAGCAATAATAATAATAACAATAATAATAATAATAATAATAATAATAATAATAATAATAATAATAATAATAATAATAATAATAATAATAATAATAATAATAATAATAAATATATATATATATATATATATATATATATATATATTATATATATAAAAACAACATATATATATAATATATATATATATATATATATATATATATATATATATATTTAAAAGATCTAACAAAAAAATAAAAATATATATATATATATTAATATAATAATAATAATATATGTATATATGTATATATATATATATATAATATATGTAATAGCATATATATATATATATATGTAATAATAATAACTATATATAATAATAAATATATATATATATAATACACACACACACACACACACACACTTTGGGATGTTTCCAGAGGACCTTGCTGACAAATTTTGAAGAGGGTAGATAGGTTACCGTTGGTACGTGAAACCTTTTAGTTAAATGAACATTCTCCCCAAAGGCCCCCAAGAGGGAGGTATGTGCATCGGAAGACGTGCGCAGACCGACATGTGTATGTGATGTGTAGAGGTCCTATATGAGTGGGTAGCAGTTACACAGTGCCCGTTGTTGCGCTATAGTGCAGTGCGTGTTGCTATAAACATGAGGTACAGCTACGCTGAACTCACAGACATGGTGATTTGTTAGGTGAGGGATAGAAGTAACTATGTCATTGAATCTGAGAGCAAATAGTAATACACTTAGAACACTGCCCTGCGGAATACCTTCATCCAGAGTAAAGTGGCGTGATAGAACAGAAGAGCACCGAACCTGGATGGATCTATTTGTCAGAAGGCATTAATAAAAAGAGGGAATTGTCCTCGGAAGGCGAGCGAGTCGTGTTTAAGGAGAACCCCAGTTCTCCAAGTTGTGTCATAAGCTTTTTCAAGGTCAAAAAGACACCAAGAACCATCCCACCAGTTGAATGTCATGATAAAATTTTAACAAGGAATCCGCGGATGAATGATTTTCGGGAAACCAAAATGAAGTTTGAAAAAGTCTGGCAAATCTCTAGAAGAGGGAGAGGGCAGCCTGAAACCATTTTCTCCATTAATTTACAAGTATGACAGGTCGGCAGTGGGCTTTGATTGTCGGTCACCTTCGGAGCAGACGCTGGTTCAGAATATCAGGGGATTACAGGAGAGCTGAAGTCCAAAAAAATGGAAAAGAGGATTCAATCAAGATTCTGTTATACAGATTCAGCAAAAACGATGATGCAGAAGGGTGAATATGATGGAGCATTATGTAAGAAGAAATGTCTGGGTCAATGGCACTGTGTTTGCTAATCGCCAGTGCAGTTTGATACTCTGTAAGTGTGGAAAGACGGTTCTAGGAATTTTCTTCCCCTTTCGCTGTTGAATAGCCTTGCAGGGGATGATATTAATTCTCAAAAAAAAAAAGTTTTTATAAAAGAGACATATATATATATATATATATATATATATATATATATATATATATATATATATATATATATATATATATATATATATAATATATATATATATATATATATATACTACTATATATATATATATCAAACATCAGCATCCACGGATATTAAAATCAAACATCCACATCATAGATATTAAAATCAAACATGTATCCACATCCGAGGATGCCCAAAAAAATGACATCTGCTGCATCATACTAATATATATATATATATATATGTAATAATAATAATATATATATATAACTATTAATATATATAACCTTATATAATATATATAATAACTAATAATAATAACAATATATATATATATATATATATATATATATAATAACTATATATATATATATATATATATATAACTAATAACTAATAACTAATAATAAGTAGGAGGCCTGAATTATTGAAATACTGCAAATATATTAAAGTTAGTAATAAATTTTTTTACATAATAAAAATGGTCTTCTAGATGTTGAGAGCGTGAGCTTTCGATCTTTACTAGATCCTCTTTCAGACGCTTTGAATTGAAGACTGAATGAAATATTTATATAAAGATTGTTATGTGAGAAAAGTTTTTAAAATAATTAAAATTAGATTTAGTTAAACTTAGTTTTGATTTTTTTGAAAAAAGGTGTGGTGTTCAAAATTTTGTTTAAGGTGGGGTCAAGGGTATGTTCACCTTGTAGTATGTTAAAATTAGGAAAGTTTATAATTTATTACTAACTTAAATATTAGTTTTGCGTTGTGTGGGGTTGAGTACTTGTAAATGGGTGTCACATGCCATTAACGTCAAATCATAACTCTAATTGCATTCGGTTGTGAAAAATAATGAACTTAGAGGACTGTGTGGAAGGTCAAAAGTTGGGGTCATGTTTGTGTTGATAATGGCGTCTAGTGAAATCATTGGTTTCGCCAATGTAGCAAGGGTACTTCCCCACTCCCATAACACAAATCAGGTGTTTAACTTCCCTTTTCTTAGGAGCCCTTCAATTTGCTCTCCTCCTTTCAACTGAATTCAACTATATTTTCAACACCTTCACTAAACTGTCATACCCTAAAAACATAATTTCTCACTCTCTCAAACAAGCAAAAAAGAAATTTTATAACCCTCCCACCACCACCACCACTACCCCATTAACACTTATTCTTATTTACCAATCCCTCATACCCCACATATTAAAATCATTAAATCCTTACCTACATCTCTAAGACTAACTACCTCCAACACATCCTCCAGAAAACGCATTTTCAAACCGCCAACTCACATCTTCAATAACATTTCTCAATGTGTATACAAAATCCCTTGTTTTTACTGTACCTCCTCCTACATTGGTGAAACTAATGATTTCACTAGACGCCACTACAAACACAAACACTTATTCACTTTTGACTCACAAAAACTCAGCACTCACATTACACAGAACCCAATTCAATCACAACATTAACATTAATGGCATGACACCCCTTTTACAAGTACTCGACCCCACACAACGCAAACTTACTGAACCCCTTTGTATTGAAAACTTTCCCAATTTTAACATACTACAAGGTGAACATACCTTTATTTACCTTAAACAAGGTACCAGACAACACATCTTTTTTTTTCAAAAAATCAAAACTAAGTTTAACAATCTAATTTTAATTATTTTACTACTTCTCACACTTAGTCTTTATATAAATATTTTATTCAGTCTTCAATTCAAACATCTGAAAGAGGATCTAGTAGATCGAAAGCTCACGCTCTCAAACATCTAGAAGACCATTTTTATTATGTAAAAAATTTATTACTAACTTTAATATATTTGCAGTATTTCAATAATTCAGGCCTACTTTGATATATATAAAAATAAGTGTCTTTTTCCTCTGATTTCTACTATATATATATATATATATATATATATATATATATATATATATATATATATATATATATCTATAAACTATGCTATATATCAAGATAGATAGATATTTATGTATATATATATATATATATGTGTTTATTTACATTATATATATATATATATATAAAAGTATCTTCTGCCAACTCTATGGATACCACTGTGATGTTTTGGTGGCACCGCTGTTATGTTTTATTGACTCCAATGTGTTGTTTTTTATAAGCGAGCTTATAAATTATCATTTTAAAAATATTTATATTTCTCCCCACACAACAACTCTATTCCAATCACAATGTATAAAGGTAATTAAGAGTCACTTGAATGATGGTGGAAACTTTAAAACTTCAAAACTATAGTAAGTCAAATTCTGGTCAACTGCCAGAATAAAAACATAATAAACTTAACCAGGTAAAAAAGTCTTCCAGTGTGTCTGCTATCTCAAAATGAGTTTGTAGTAGTAGGCAGCAACGTTTGCATCAATTCTCGAATATCAGAAAATGACTATCAATATTGATAATCGATTACTGCCGGCAGAGCATGGTGCTTAGATTATCATATGGGAGTGAAATCAATTACTTTACAATAATCGATAAAACACATATTTAACAACTGATAGTACATTTGGTTGCTGGGCAAATTTGTAACAAGTTAATTAAGGCTAAATATATTACTAAGCAGTTTATTATGTTAGGTTAACAATTAAGATTAAAAAAAATCAACACATGAAACAAAAAACAAAAAAATTGATTTTTTTTTATGCCTATTTTTATTGAAAAAAAAAAAAAAAGATAGTGGGATGGTGTTTTATTAATTTCTGTGAGGGGAGGGGTATGTGTATAAAATACCATTTTTGAGCATTCATTAGTATACCAAGTTGTGTAGAGTAGAGATGGTATCAAATTGAAAAGTATATGATTGATTTGTGTTGGTGAAGAAGGAGGGAGATGTTGAAGTGTGTGTTGGATGTTACATCAGTAGGTGAGTTGTGGATGGGGAAAATCTTATTATTATCTGTTTTTAATGGAAACATTAAGTTAGTGGAATGGATGGAGAGGAAAGAGTGAGAAGTTGTGAATTATAGGAAAGCGGCTGGTGAATATAAATCTTTGGTAAAAACAAAGGAACTAAGTTTTGAGTGCGCTATGGTTCTGCATGAGGTTATGTTGTTGCCAGTGGTAATGTATAGTAGTACTATGGTGTGGAATAAGGGGTAAAGCTTAAAAGTACAATCTGGTCAAATATGAACAATCTTAGGGAGTGTTAGGTGTGATAAATTGATAAAATGAGGAATGAACATAGGAATTATGTCACATGAAGAAAGGTGTAAATTAGAGAATAAATGAGTATATTTAGTTGGTTTGGTCACATGGAAAGGGTGGATGATGGTCGGTTGATTAAGTGTATGTATAGTGGTATGTGCTGGGAATCGACCAGCTGTGAGACCAAAAAAAAAGTGGATTGAGTCAGTAAAGGAATGTCTGAAGGAAATGAATGCAAATTTTTCAGATGCGAGAAGAAAGGTGCATAATAGGAGTGAATGGAGGGTTTTGAGGGGTATGGTTGTGGGTCTGGGCCAAGGGATGAACTCTACATTAATAGAGATACAGAGTGAGAGGAACTGTCAAAGTCTTATGAAGCCCCTAGTGTGGATTTTATTTGACTGTGATATGGGCTCTCAATTATAGAATCAGAGGATGATGAGGAGGGCTTTCCTTTTGAGTTAAGTCATTTTTTTAAATATAAATAAAATAACAAAATAAAGTAAACAATAATAATAATAATATATTTCTTAAAATATTTTAAACCATATATATATATATGTATATATATATATAAAATAATAATATATATTATATATATGTTTATATATATATATATATATATATATATATATATATACTATATATATATATATATATATATACCATATATATATATATATATATATATATATATATATATATATATATATATATATATATATATATATATATATATATATATATATATATATATATATATATATATATATATATATATATATATATAAATATACTGGATAAATTCGATCTACAAGTTGTATTACTCAAAATGCTAAGTTTTATCGAAATTTTTTTTTTATATGTTAATGTTATCCTTTAGGAGTAGAATTAGTATAATTGTATTTGTATATATAATATAGGATTAATGTTAGAAGCTGATAAGTAACGTGGACCGAATTGCCCCACGATTTTGGGGGGCAGGGCAATTCGGTCCACTTCAATTTTCCTAAGAATCCTCATTAAAGTGTTTTATTTGATAAACTATGATAAGTCAGTTTTCATTTTTAAACATAATGGTATTACAATATTATTTAAAGAAATTGGATTCGAAAACGTAATAAAATGTTCGAGTTTGCGTTCGTTTGTCAAACTGCAAAATCGTTAAAAGGCTCGCCGAAGGTAGGATTTTCCTTAGTATGGAGTTTGCTATTCTTTTTATTCTATATTATACAGAATTAAAAATTCTTTACGTTTGATGAGCGTTTTTATTACGATTTTTGATGTTTGACAAAACAGCTTTTTTTCTAGCCTGTTTGACAAAAATGAACATAGCTCAAACGTTTTAGGTCTATTTTTAAACATAATGGTATTACAATATTATTTTAAGAAATTGGGTTTGAAAACTAATAAAATGTTCGAGTTTGCGTTCGTTTGTCAAACGCAGAATCGTAAAAAAATGCTCGCAGAGCGTAAGGAATTTCTTGGTGCTTTTATTTGTTCTACATATTACTTTACTGGGGAGTAAGGAAATTCTGTGTTGGTGAGCGTTATTTACGATTTGCTGTTTGGCAAAACGAACTGCTAATATGATGATTCACTGTAAGGTTTGCAATTCTTTTTATTTTATATTACACATAATTAATGAAGGAAATTCTTTACGTTTGGTGAGCGTTTCTTTTACGATTTTGCTGTTTGACAAAGCGAACATAAACATAGCACTGTTTAACAAACGAACGTTTTGGGCATATTACGTTTCGTGGAAGACAATGCAAACGAAAACGGCAGGGTCTGTAACATCATCATCAGAAGTATCCTTTGTAGAATCACCATAGTATTTACTTTTGCGTAGAGTGAACCATCTTGCTGAAAAAAATTGTACAAATTAATTAGGCCTCCTAAGTTGAAAAACTTTACCTATCTTGCTGTAAAAGTGTAAAAAACATTTTAAACATTATATTTCCGGACGTCTTTTGTAAAGTATTAAAATTTAATTTAATAAGAAGATTTCAATGTGGACCAGGTACTTATGCAAATTTTAAACCTGGACCGGGCCCTTTACATGTTACAATTTTATAATAAAACATATTTATCTCTTGCCTGAATGACTCCAACGATTTCAACTATTTTTAAGTACTTTATCTTGGTACCAATAATGTGGTACATTATTTTGACCTGTATGATTCTTAGCAATAAGCCTAAAATTTACCGGATTTTATAGTGCTCAGAAAAAAAAAAAAATAAAAATCACAAAATTAATGAACTAAATTAAAGGTTTCATAAAAAATTAATACCTAAGACATAAAACAACATTATTTTACATCTTTAAAGATATATTTTACATTTAAAGGCTATTTTAGACCACTAAGGACGAATTACTTTATTTTATGAGTATATATAATATATATATATATATATATATATATATATATATATATATATATATATATATATATATATACTATATATATATATATATATATATATATAATATATATATATATATATATATATATATATAAAATATAACAAATATATATATATAATATAATATATATATATATATATATATATATATATATTAACCTGAAAATCTTTCTGATAAAAACAATTATCTTGGTCTATTGGGTCCAATTCTTCCTCCTTTATTTCAATTTCATGTTTGATGTCCATTTTAATATTTATTTTAGTAGAAATATATTTCAAATAATTCGTAATCTGTAAAACAAAAAGAAAAGATTCATCTGGCAAATTCCCTTCAAACTAATTTATACCAAATCTACTTTTGAAATTTATGGAAGGTTACAACTTTTACGCTAAAGAAATTATACCGTTTGGTTTTTTTATTCCCTGCTTATCATTTTTATTTAGAGTAGGCTGGCCTATATCCTGTGATTTTTATAAAAAATCTGGTGAAGCACGCATCTCTCCGGTAATACCAATTAAATTTATACACAAATATGAATTCCAAAAAGATGTCCCAAATTTACTCCAAAAGATGTCCCTATTCACCCAACCAAAGAAAGTCAGAATGAGCTTCATTTAAACTTTAACTATTTTATTATTAGAATTACATTACTATTTCTTTGTATGCTTATGACCTACTATAGGCCCATGATTTTCAGAAGAAATTTTTTTTCAAAAATTAAGGATAAGTAGGGAGACAAATTTTACTTAAAAACTCTCTCTCTCTCTCTCTCTCTCTCTCTCTCTCTCTCTCTCTCTCTCTCTCTCTCTCTCTCTCTCTCTCTCTCTCTCTCTCTCTCTCTCTCTCTCTCTCTCTCTCTCTCTCTCTCTATCTCTACCATTATCAAATTCTGGTGGTGGTTTTAGATATACTTTTCTTGTTATTGTATCTCCTTGTAAGTATGCTGCTGAAATATCCATAGCATTTATTTTCCATTTCTTTTTTTTGAGCTATGGTTAGTATCATTTTCATTGCTTCAGATGAAACCGTTGGTGCATCTGTTTTTTCCTCCACTGTTTCTTCATATCCTTTAGCTACCAACCTAGCTTTAAATTTTTTCTTGTTATTCTGCAATAATTTTTCACTAATTACCCATCTTACATTAATTGCTCTTTCACATTTATCATTTACTTCTTCAAAGACCTTGTTCTTCTTCCAATTTTCTATCTCTATCATTTTGGCTTGTTTAATTTCTTCATTTGAATGATTATAATAACTTTGATTTATCTCATCACATTGTAAAAATTTTTAGTTTCTTTTTATTTATATATAGCTATACATAAATTTTGTCTATACAATTGAATCATTAATAATCATAAAAAATAATCAATTATCGAAAAAATATTAATGAAATTGATATCAATAATCAGAAAAAACATTGATAGTGTTATCCCTATCAAAATGAGAAAATTAGCCAGTTAAAATTTTTCTTTAAAATATATATATATATATATATATATATATATATATATATATACTATATATATATATATATATATATATATATATATATATATATATATATATATATATATATATATACTATATATATATGTAGGCATAAACTGATATATATATATATATATACGAGTATATATATACTTTTTATATAAAAATATATATATTTATACATATACATACCATGATTGTGTTAGGGAGACCTGGCCCCCCGAAATTTTCTAGACACTAAAATTTTTTAAGTATCATATCCGTTAATAACATAAAGTGCAGAAGTTAATTTGAATTTTATATAATTCGTAAATGTAGAAACAAATCTCGTAAGTCCATCAGTTAAAACTAAACTTGAAACCATCAGAGAAAATGGAACATTAAATTTCAACTGATTTTTGAAGAATGTAAGCCCATCTGAATCTGAACTGAGTATTGAAAATGCTGTACCAAAAATTAACAAATTCAAAAAATACAGACCCAATATTCCTACTTCCGACCCACAGACTTATTATCGCACATCCATTTTTATACCATTTTTGGATGATTTAATAATATCATTAGGAGAGAAGTTTTAAATTTTCCTTGCAATTTGTCATACCGAACAGGTGTAATATGCCATATGAGAAGATAAAACATTGTGTAACATTTCACAAGGAAAGCCTAATAGAAGATTTATTAAAAGCAGAATGGGATTTATGGAAGTTGAAATAACATACAGCACAGGTCGCCCAAAACCGCAATAGATGGACTAGTTTCTTGTTGGCAGTCACAATTTCAAATATTTACATCTTGTTACAAATACTGGCAATTTTACCGGTGTTTATTGCTTCAGTAGAAAGAAGCTTTTCAACATTAAGACTTCTGAAAACCTACTTGAAATACTATTGGAGGATGAAAGACTTATTGTACTTTACTTGCCCTCCTCTACATACATAGAAATATTGAAATAAAAATTGAAGATGTTATCTAGGACTTCGCTCCCTCTCATGTCAGGCGATTAAGTTTAACCATTTAGGTAGGATGATTTTAGTAATTCAAATAAATTCTTCCCCCCATATTTTCTTAGGAATTTAATATTTTGTCTTCCACCTTTTATATATATATATATATATATATATATATATATATATATATATATATATATATATGTATATAATATAATATATATAATATATAATAACTAATATATACTCTATATATATATATAATAACTATATCTAATATATAATATATATAAAAGAAACTTGATTTTGTTTATATTTAGAAAAATTCCTGGATGCATACTGTATATATATATATAATATATATATATATATATATATATATATAATATATATATATAATATATATATATATATATATATATATATATAAGAAACGATTTTTGTCTGGCCCCATCCTGGATGCATACACTGTATATATATATAATAATATAATAATATATATAATAATATATATAATATATATATATATATACTTCATATATATATATATATATATATATATATATATATACTATATATATATAAACTGTATGAAAATCCCAAAATCCGTAGAAAAAATTCAAATAATTTTTTAAAACCAATTTTGAAATTAAATATTTTAATTTTAATACAGTATTTAAATGATTGAGTGGAAAAGAATCATAATTACCCAAATATTTGACATAACCTTATTATTTTTTAGAATTATTGCTCCACAATCCTTCCTTACATTATTAAAAAAAAAGGTAATAATATTGCAGAGAATTAATCACCCTCGATTTTATGAAAATAACAGGATATACTCTTAAAGCAAATATAATGAGTAGTGAAAGCAATCGTCCTCTCTTTAGGAAAAAAGTTACAACCTCTCAAAGTTTATTAAAACTCCCATAGACTTTTCATTTTGATCCATCAAGGTTAGGTCATTTCAGGCCCTCTAGTTCCAGGTTATGACAGGGACGTAGCCAAGAGAGGGGGGGCTAGGGGCTACAACCCTCCCCAAAATTATTGACTGCAAATTTTTTCTTAGAAACCAATTACATATATATATATATATATATATATATATATATATATATATATATATATATCTATATATATATATATATATATATATATATATATATATATATATATATATATATATATATATATATATATATATATAGATAATATTACTTTTATTCAGAAAAAAATCGAAAGCATGGACAAACAACTAGACACTCAAAATAAGAAAATGTGAAAAATAAAAATAAGAAGAAAAACTTGGTACCAATAATTGAAACTATACATTTATGTGGCCAGCAAGGTCTTGAATTAAAATTGACTCTGGACGTATTGAATTATCAACTCCAGCTGAAAATGACAGAAATTTTAGAAACCTTTGGGTTTCCAGCAAAGGTGACAGGTTTTGAAAACCACTTAACTATATCGTCCAAAGAATTCAAAAAGTGTATACGAGTTGGATGATATAGAATGAAATCAGCCCAGTCATTTAGTCAGCCCCTTCGGAAAATTGTGGAAGAAGTTAATAAAAATAAATTTTAGCATTAGCTGATGAAACAATGGATATATTCCCCAAACAGAACAGTTTTCCACTTTGTGTAAGATGCTGCGATTGTT
>JABUQX010008944.1:0-7500 GCA_015478945.1 Trachelipus rathkii
ACCCTTTGAAACTCTCATTTCTTAGATCATCTGGAATCTCATTCACTTCTTTCCGATCGCCAGTACGGCTTTCGGCGCTCGAGGTCTACTGGCGATATACTTTCCTATCTCGCTGATTTATGGTTTTCCGCCCTTAGGAACTACGGGGAGACTTGCGTGGTGGCGCTTGACATATCCAAAGCATTTGACCGGGTATGGCACGCGTCACTGCTCTCCAAGCTCCCCTCCTTTGGGTTTCCTCCTTCCCTTTGCTTACTAATGTCTAGTTTTCTTTCAAATCGCTCAATATCGGCTGTTGTTGATGGAGCGACTTCTTCTTCCTTTTCTGTCAATAGTGGTGTTCTCAGGGTTCTGTTTTATCTCCTACTTTATTCTTACTTTTCATTAATGATCTTCTCACCTGCACATCTAACTCTATCCACTCATATGCCGATGACTCGACCCTCATTCTTCAACTCATTTCAATTCTGCTCCCTCTTTTACTTCTAGAATTGCCTCTCGTCTTAATCTTTCCGATTCTATTCTCGCTGATCTGGATAGAATTTCCTGATGGGGTCGTCTCAACCTTGTGAAATTCAATTCTTTAAAAACCCAACTTCTACAAATCTCCCTCTCTAAGACACCTTCTAACTTTCCTATCTCTTTCGACGGTTCTCTCGTCTCTCCTGTTGACAATATAAACATCCTTGGCCTTAACATAAACAAAAAAATGTCTTGGAAACCTCACATCACAACGGTTGCTGGGCGGCCTCAAAGAAACTGGGAGTTCTGTTTAGACTGCGAGACTTTTTTTCCTCTTCTCAGTTACTCCAGCTATACAAGGGCCTCATCCGCCCTTGTATGGAGTACTGCTCTCATATCTGGGGGGGCTCTGGTTTCACCCGGCTTTTAGATAGGGTCGAGTCAAAGGCCAAAAGGCTTATAAATTGTCCCGTACTTTCCAGTTCACTTGACCCTCTGTCTTTGCGGCGCGATTTTGGTGCTTTATCTCTTTTCTATAGGTACCGTAGTGGCAGGTGCTCGAGGGAACTTATCGCCCGCGTACCACCACCTTCGTAGCACAAGGGGTGCTGTATTTGCACATGAGTTTTGTGTTGATATTGTTAACCCAAGACTAGTTCGCTGCGGTGCTTCCTTCTTTCATGACACCTCTGTTCTGTGGAATTCTCTTCCATCTTCTGTGTTTCCTGCTGAATTTAATCTTCCCCACTTCAAAGCCTGCGTCTGCGCTCATCTGCGTAATTTGCGTTAGTTGTTCGATTCTGAGGCGTGTAACACCCCTCCTTGAATAGGGCTCTGCCCGTGAGTGGTGGTGACAACTGTAAAACAAAAAAAAATAAAAAATAAAATAAAGTTTAAAATAAAAAAAGTACTTACTCTCCCTATTTATACTTAAAGAGAATGGCAACATCAAAAAGTAACTACCAGATGCCAAAGGCAACAATATTTACAATTTTATAGGGAAAATTCTCACGTACGCAATCTCCGCTATTCGATTTGGGCTTGAATAGCCGCATTTTTTAATGGATTGAAAAATAGCATTATATAATAGCGATGATTCTTACACTTTTTATTTCAATTTTACATAATATTTTATATTATGTAATATTTTTATTCATTTGAGCAGTTTTTGCAAATAAAATAAGATTTTTATCGTAGCATTATGATATATGTAAAGGATTGATCGTTTCTCTATGTTAAGTAGCACGAGTGCAGGAGTCGCCTCTGAATATATATCATGATGTACCGAATCCACTTTTTAGGTCCGAGTCCAAGTCCAGATTTTATGCCGAGTTAGAGTATATCAAATTCAAGTCCAAGTTATTAGAGAACCTTTTGTAATAAAAATCTAATAAATTATTATGCCAGATTGTGGATTAGAGTGAGCAGATTATTATCTAGGCTTGATAGCCAGTCCTTCTTCCGCTCAACGCATTTGGAAACTCTAGCCACCGTGGGCGGGGTTTCGAATCCAGATTCCAAATAAGATGACCTTCTTTGCTAGAAGCATATGAGAGAGAGAGAGAGAGAGAGAGAGAGAGAGAGAGAGAGAGAGAGAGAGAGAGAGAGAGAGAGAGAGAGAGAGAGAGAGAGAGAGAGAGAGAGAGAGATTTTTGTTATTATAGACTTCTGTTGTATGTTTTGGCTATGTTTTTAGTGATGTGTTGGTATTGAGATTAGAATAATTAATTCACTTTGCCGTGAACTTTTATTAAATATTAAAGCCGTTCAGGTATTTATTCTTTTTTTTTGTTTTTATTTATACACGGCCTTTACATCTATCTGCTCCAATTAACAAAATTTTAATTTCAAACTTTACACATTTCATTGCTAATAATAATAATTAATAAAGTAAAATATAATGAAATGAATATAAAGAAAATAAAATAAATATAAAAATAAAAAGTATGTGCAAAAATAATTATGAAGTTTTGTATTTACAAATGGGATTTGTAGCCGGATTCGAAATCTCTCTCTAGTAAGAGGGAAAACTACGATCCTTAAGCAAGAAATGACTCGCTTTAATCCATTTAGCCACCGTGCACGCATATATATATATATATATATATATATATATATATATATATATATATATATATATATATATATTATATATATATATATATATATAATATATATATATATATATATATATATATATATATATATATATATATATATATATATATATATATATATATTATATATATATATATATTTTAAATGTTCTAAGACATAATTATTTATTAATTTCAAGTTTCAAAACATTGTTTTTAAAGATTCTAAATATAAAATTATATTATTTCATATATCCTATTTATAACATTTTGTCTTTGGACGTAATTATCGATTATTATTTGTTATTATTTGTTATTATTTTCTTGAAACTTAAATGAAATAAAGATATAAAAACGTTAAAAAATCGAAAAATGAGCCTGATAAAAGTTACCAAGTCGTCATATTTCATATTTATGACACTTTTATTGCCAGAAGTTTCTTTTTTAAATATTTTTATAGGCATCTCGAAAACTAATATAGGTCACAAGAAAACTAATAAAGCATATTTGGAATCAGCGTATGAAATTTGTACGGAAAATGGTTTTTTTTCTTCTTCTTTTTTTTTTTTAGGGGGCTCGAGCCGACGGTGGGACAGAGAGGGTACGAGGTCCCCCCCCGTAGTCCCCGGATTCGCCGAGAGACCCCGACTCTTTGCATCTTTGCAGTTTACCCGATCGTATTCTTTTAGTTAAAAAAAATGGTGAAACTTACCAAAGCTCTCGCATGATAGCGTAAAGTGTACGTGTTGTACTAATTTATATATATATATATATATATTATATATATTATATATAATATTATATATATATTTAAGAAATATATTTAGAATATATTATATGTATTTATATTATATATATATATAATATATATATATATATATATATAATATATATATATATATATATATATATTTAGTGATGGAGCGAAGCTGAATTTTTGCATAACCGCGGTTGCGTTTTTTTTGCGGTTCTTAAATTTTTCAACAACCACGGTTGCGGTTGCGGTTCTTAAATTTTCAACAACCGCGGTTGCGGTTGCGGTTGTACAATAAAAACAAAATTTAACAATTGCTTTGTTTACTACTACTACTTACTCCTACTACTACTACTACTACTACTACTAATACTACTAATAATAATAATAATAATAATAATAATAATAATAATTAAAATATTATTATTATTATTATTATTATTATTATTATTATTATTATTATTATTATTATTATTATTATTATTATTATTATTATTATTATTATTATTATTATTATTATTATTATTATTATTATTACCTTGAATATTACTAAATTTCACGATTTTTAATGAGGGAAAAGTAATCTATAGGAAGGAATAGTTAAGATGAGTTAAACGAGGAATTATATCTATATATATAATATAAATATATTATATATATAATATATATATATATATATATATATATATATATATATATATATATATATATATATATATATATATATATATATATATATATCACTCATCATCATCACCCACCTTCTCTGCCCAAGACTGGGGGTAAGGTGCTCAACATGCACCGGAAACAGAAAGTAGTAGAAGAATATGACGCAAATCGAAAAGAAAGCTCAGCCTACCACCGCCTTTTATACCTTTTTAGTGAGAACTCGTCGTAGTCAGAAAATTCCCCTAGGGCTTAACGGGACGCGCGAACGGACCCTCATATGGCATCCGTCAATGTGGGGTTCAATTCCTTGGCCGAGGTGGGGCCACAGCCATGCTCCCTCAGAAAAAAGCGGCCATTCATTTCTATTATGCAACTTTCTTCTCGCCTCTGCCCAAACTCGCATTTCTCTCCTCCAGACATTCCTTTAAACTGACTCAATCCACTTTTTCTTCGACTTCCAGCCGATCGATTCCCAGCACACTCACCACTATACATCCGCTTAACCAACCGACTATCATCCATCCTTTCCACATGACCAAACCATCCAACGTATTCATTTATTCTCTCATTTACTCCTCTCTTCACACCACACAACAATTCTAGTAATACGTTTTCTCATTTTATCAATTCTTTCTCACACCTTACACGACCCAATTGTCATTGAAAACACATTGTACTATTAGATCTAAGCCGCATTATTCATGACGCATAGTCTCACTACTATACATTACCAGGAACAACATACATTCATGTAGATCCTACGCACTAAAGAATTAGTCCCCTTTCATCAACAACGAATTTAATTGCAAGCACCAGCCACCTTCCTGCCATTCACAACTTTCCTACTACATTCTGCATCATCCGTTCCTTTTTCATCCAACATATATCCTAAATATTTAAACTCAGGACACTTGTCGCAGCTGATCAAATCTAAAACATAAAGTTCACTCTGAGACTGTCCACACTGCACATAACCTTACTCTTATCACGTTTACTTTCAAACCCCTCCTTTTAACACACCCCTACCAAATCTATCTACCAATCATTTCAAACTCTCTTCCGATTGTCAGCACAAAACCAACATATCATATATATATATATATATATATATATAAAATATAATTATTATATCAATATATATATATATATATATATATATTTTTTTATCACAATATATTATATATATATATATATTATATATATATATATATATTATATTGCCTCTATATAAGTATTTAACTGTTACATTATAATATATATATATATATATATATATATATATATATATATATATATATATATATTATATATTAATATCTATAGATATATATATATTATATATATATTATATATATATATATATATATATATATACAACCTCCTGTGGCAAACCATTCCAAAATTTAACAGCTCTTTTTTGCTGAAAGAATGCTTTCTTATATCAAGATGGCATGCTTTCTTCTTAATTTTCTTGTTATGCCCCCTGGTCTCCCGTCCGTGCTCTACTATGAAGAATTTATTGGTCTCCGTATTATCAATAGATGTTAAAATTTTGTAGACTTGTATCATGTCCCCTCTGAGAAATCGCCTTTCTACAGAAAACATTCCTAACTCCTTCAGCCTCTCCTAATAGCTCTTACCCTCAAACCCAGAAATCATCCTTGTTGCTCTACGTTGCACTCTCTCTAGCATATCTAAGTCTTTCTTTAAAATAAGGGGCCCAAACTTGTGCACAATACTCTATTATTGGCCTAACATAGCTATTTTACAGTTTACTTATTACTTCTTTGCTCTTGTAAACAACATTGCGATTTATTATGCCCAGCATCTTATTAGCTTTATTATTTGCTTCCAAACTCTGATTAGCTACTTTCAAATTACTGCTTATAATCACACCTAAATCTTTTTCTTGGTCCACAGGTTCAAGCCAATCCCCATTCATATCGAAGTTAAAACTTTTATTTTGAGAACCTAGGTGAGAACCTTTACAATTTTTACTAAAATTCATTTGCCACTTATCTGCCCACCCCAGAAGTTTATCAAGATCATTTTGGAATCTTTATATCTCCTTCACTTTTCCTAATGAGGTGGCCAACTTTGGTAATCATTCTGCAACTTAGAAACCTTGGCATTTAAGTCGCATGGTCTAAATTCAGCTTTATAATTGAGGACAATAGAACAGCTCTGAACCCTGTGGGACACCATTCTTCTATTTTCCATGATGATTTATTGCCATTTAGTTTTGTACAAACTGTTTTCTATTCCACAACTACTCTTTAATCCAACCAATTCTTGAACACACTTGACCTATGTTTCACCACTCTAGTCCTTCTCTCTATAAATACACCATTTCGCTCCTATTGGTAAATTCTGACCACAACCTTATATCTCTTAATTTAATACTTTCTCTCCAACCAGCTTCATCCTGCCCTATGCGTTTTTTTTTTCTGGCACTTTGATCGGGCTGATTGGGGGCCTTGCGTCGATTTCTACGCTAACATATAAAATTGGATGACTGCTTTGGACTCTGATGTACGCTTCCGGCTTCCTGCCACTTAAGGTGGAACTGTAATCGTTTGACGGGATGAGCAAGGTTCATTCTTTCGACTAATCTTTCTCTTCCTCATAATCCATGGTTTCGATGTGCTTGTTCTCCTGGCCTATTTGCAGGCTAGAGACAGCGGTATGCGGGCAGTGGAAAAATTCCTCGTTCTCCCTCCTTCACTCTCGCTAATTTTCACTCAGCTAGAAATCGTTTGCAGGGATACTCTTCGACGAGCAAAAGCGGGCTTTAATCAAACGAAAGTGCGCTAAACTCCTTGGTTCTCCTACAAATCTTTCTGGCCTTTTGCCAAAAACATCTCTAACAATTTCTGTAAATCATCTTTTGCCCCTCTTATTCGATCTGATGGCTCTGTTGCTAACTCTCCAACTGAAAAGACCAATCTCTTCGGCCTCCTATTTTCCCCTAACTCAACCTTGGACGATTCTGGCTAATTCCTCCTTCCTTCTCCTTCTCCCCTTCTTCCTCTCAGGTGTCTCTATGTTTTAATGTTGATTACATTTGATCGGGTACACGGGCTCCTGAGATTAACGTTAGGAAGGCGGGTGGCCAGGATGGCATTCCTCCCGAGTTTTGAGGGGAAATGGCTTCGTGTGACCCCGCCCTGTTCTATATTTCCTCAATGTCTCAATATTAAGGTCATATAAATAATAATTATCCGCCTCGTTCAACTATATTCTCTTGCCTCAATACTAGCTCAATACTAATACTCAATACTAATTCTCTTCCATCTTCTCTTCCATCTTCTGTGTTCCCTGCTGAATTCAATCTCACTCACTTTAAAGCCTGCGTCTGTTCTCATCTGCGTAATTTGCGCTAGCGGATGAAACTTTGGGTGTACAACACCCCTCCCTGAATAGGGCTCTGGCCCGTGAGTGGTGGTGACAACTAAAAAAAAAAAAAATGTACCACTCCACCTATACCCACATTGCAATATCTTCATCAGCCTTATGTGG
>JABUQX010008945.1:0-5000 GCA_015478945.1 Trachelipus rathkii
CCTATCCTCTCCACTCCACTCTCGACATCACTTTCAGCCATTTCCACAATGCCCTGGCACGCCAAGATTACCTCCGAGGTCCGCTTAATGCTTGCATTCCTGAAGTCAAACTCTACGCTAGTCTCAGTCAGGAAATTAATGCCCACGATGCAACACGTTGGAATCATTTCCCCCGAAATGACGACGAACGGGAACTCTATCTGCTTCTTGTCCGTACTCACTCTCAACACTGCGCCCAAGTTCGCCTCCACGATAGCCGACCCCACGCCTCTGATCCGCATATTCACCTCGCAGTCCTTCACCAAAGCACCTTCCGCTCTGGCGGAGGCAAACACGTTTTGGGAGACAAGGCTAAGCATCGCGCCTGTATCCTGGAGCGCGCAGAATCGTTTATTTCCAATGGTCAACCACGTCCACGCGACCCCAGAACCTTCATGTCCACAGGTTGGAATATTCGACTCGGCACCCGCAGCTCGCATAAAATAATTTACTCCCGTTTGCGGTTCTTCCTTAGTCGATTCTCCCGCTTTTGTTTTGGATTTCGACACCCCTTCTTCCCCTGGTGTACTGTCCGGTGGCTTCCCTTCAGCAACTTGGCCTTCCGCCGCCCGATGTTCCTCCTCTCCCAAGGATTGGCCCGAAAAATCCGGGCGTTCCCGAAGTGGGTTAAAGTGCACTCCCCCCATACATTGGAGATGCAACCGCGACAAGCCCCCGTCCTCAATAGAGGGATCCATCACATACACGATGGGCGCATCAGCGCCGTAATGAACCCAAATGCGGATCTTATACATTTCGCTCGCAGCAAGCAATACATCCATGATAGGGAAAACCCCTTTCCGCATCATTGCCTTGAATTGTGCCTTCTTTTTACCTTCAAAAGAAATCCGATAACGTTGGGGGCTTTCCATCAATCGTGAAACCAACCCCGGCGAAGTATCAAAGCATCAGCGGGAAGCTCCCATTCCCTGCGGTTTATTCCCTTTTCCTTAAGTACAATCAACAGACTGTCGAACAAGGAATCGGGTCCGCCGTCCACTTTCTCCATCACCTCCAATCCCCTGGGCAATTCGTCCTCCGCGGGCTCCTCCTCAACAAGCAATGGTGCGGGGACCCTAGAAAGTGCGTCCGCCAATATGTTTTCTCTCCCAGGTCGATATCTGATCTCGAAGTCAAATTCGGCCAAGTCATCCACTGTCCTTGCCAATCGACTGTCACTCATTTTCATAGCGTGAAGGTACACCAATGGGCGGTGGTCGGTAAAAAGGATAAACTGGCGACCATATAAGAATGCTCTTAAGTTCTTGACCCCCCATCGCAGTCCAGCCAACTCTCGTTCAATGGTAGAATAACCCCGCTGCGCCGTCGAAAAGGTCATAGATGAAAACGCTATCAACCGTTCCTCCCCCTGCTGCCTCTGAGTAAGGCACGCCCCCGCGCCTGTGCCCGAAGCATCCACTGACAACTCAAGCTTCTCAGCTCCCAGGGAGTAATCCGGAAAAGCCAAGTTCACGTCCCGTGCCATCTCTTCCTTCAACTTTTGGAAAGAAGTTTCCATTTCCTTCGTCCATATGACCGGTGGATTCCCCTTCTCTCCAGTCAAAGCGGACAACGGGGCCACTATCGTAGAACACTGTGGTATAAACTTACGTTGGAAGTTAACCAACCCCAAAAATTCGCGAACGTGCGTGGTCGTCAGGGGCTTCGGGTAATCCAAAACCTTCTGCATATACTGTGGATCTTTCTTCAATCCGTCAACCCCCACCAGATGTCCAAGGTAAGGAACCTCGCTCCTGAACCAGTGGCACTTGCTGGGCTTCAATTTAACACCTGCCTCTCCCAATTTTCTCATCACCTTTTCCAGGAGGACCAAGTGGGCACCAAAATCGCGTTCCATGATCAGTATGTCATCGATATAAATGACGATCCTACCCCGGGGAAGACCACTCAGTAATGCCTAGACCTCACGCTGGAAAACTGCCGGGGCATTCCTAAGACCGAAACTCAGCGCCTTAAACTGGTAATGCCCCCTAGTGGTAGAAAATGCGGTACATTCCCGACTATTCTCGTCAATCGGCATCTGATGATAACCCTTTACTAAGTCCAGAGACGTAAAATAGCGCATCCCGTGAAGGCTAAACACTGCCTCGGTCAAGTTCGGCATAGGGAACCTATCGGGCTTCGTGACGGCGTTCAACCGACGGTAATCAATACACATTCGTATTGTCCCATCTTTCTTCTTTACGGGAACCACGGGCGAACTCCACGGCGAAGTGCTCGGCTCGATGATGTCCAACAAGCACAACTCCTCACACTGACGCTCAATCTCGTCGGCCACGGGAACCGGAAATCTCCGCGGACGCTGCCAAATGGGTGGCGTCGTATCATACAATTCGATACGATGAGACGTCAGAGCAGCGCGCCTCACGTCGAACTCCCCGACACTAAGGACGGCACTATGCTTCAGCAACAGCTGGTAAATGTGGTCCCGCTCACCACTGGACAATCCCTCATCCAGGATCAGTTCTTCTCTCAACTTCTGCTCAGTCCATTCGTCCTTGGACACCCCCTCTTCCTCCAATGTCACATTCACGCCCAGCTCCTCCTCATCCAACAATGTGTGCAATAGGCCCAACCGTGCCCCCCTCACCAATTTGACTGGTTTATTACCAAATGTTCCTGACCATGACTTCAAAAGCTACATCCGAGCCCACGATGCCGGACATCACAGAAATTTGCTGGTTCAATTTCTTCGCAAGCTCCCATCCATCGAAGAAGAACTCCTGGGCCTCAGTTGTTACGTCCTGCTGGGTTGCCCTTGTCAATTTTTTCGCCACGTTCACACTGACCATCTTCCAACCACCGATCTCAATTTTAACGGCCTCCTGAACTTCACAATGAACTGCAGACACGACCCGTTTACAGCGGTCACTCTGGTCGCATCCTTTCAAATAAAAATCCTCTCTGGCTTTATCCCCGAAGATTCGCGAAAAACGACCCCTCACAGGGTTAATAGTTACACTATTTTCAGTGAAGAAATTCATTCCCAGTATTAACTGATGCGACAACCCACTCATCACCAGGAATTCCACTGGCACCATATCAATTCCTCGGATCTTCAGCGTAAGCTCGAGCGCTGTATCCACATGGAACACGTTTGTATTTCCCAACCCCCTAACACCCATGCTAACCTTTTTCCGCTCTATTCCCATTCCATTCCCGCGGCAAAATCCGCCCTGATCAACCCGAACTGGGCCCCGGTATCTATCAACGCGTCCGCCCGTGCACCCAAGACCTCCACTTCTATGTGGAGTAAATTTTGAATCTTCAGGAAGTCCGCATCTCCCTCTATTGCTTGACTGATATACACTACACTGTCGACCACCCGACGGTTCGCTTCCGGAACACTCACGACAAGCCCCTTCATCCTGACATCGCTTGACCACCCGCTGGGGCTTAGGGGAATCAACCCTCTGGATCCACTCCGCGGCCTCGGGGTTCAGTTCACTCCCCGCTTCCCCCCATCGCGACATGTTTTCCTTTTCCGAGCATACACCAAGCGCCTCGGAACCTAACCGTTGAAAGGGTTCTGACCAACCTGGAGTCCCGAAAATCCACCCTGAATTCCGGTTTGTCCTCCATTCTGACCCTGGAAACCAAGAGTATACCCGGCAACCTCATTCCTCAGAACGGGCTGTTCCAACACGAGGGCCGGCCCCTCCTCGACACGCGCCTCCACTGTTCGGGAAGGCCCCTGTCTCTCTTCCCTAGATTTCCGTTTGTGGCTAACGAACTCGGCGCTACCCTCCGCGCTGTGTCCATCCATGTCACACCAGATGCAATGTGGTCTCCAAGGTCCCCAAAAGGCAACCGGCTGTCCCGGACCCACTACACCCGATGGTCCCTCCCTCTGTAATTCTTGCCGATCAGGGCAACGCGTCACCCAATTATCGGACGAACCACACAACGAGCAAGCCTCAAGGAACCTTCTACACTCTTCTCTGGTGTGACCTCTCCTACGGCAATGGAAGCAACGCAACCTACCACTGTCCGAGGTAGCCGGTCCCTGCTCTTCCCTCCTCAGTGCCGCTGCTCGGCGCTCAACCTGGCCATATTCACGGTTACCACGACGGTCCCTGCGAGGCCCTGCCCTGGTCCACCCTTGGTCACTCTCTCGTGTATGTCTCCGCTGTTCACCTTCCCAATCTGTTCCATCCTCTGATCCTTTCCGGTAGTCCACTCCGGGCAACGTCCACACTTGGATTGGTTCGTCCCTGGTCCCTCTCTGTCTATGCTCCTCACTACGGTTCCTACCCTCCAAGGTTTCGTCCAAGAGGACCTTCAACAAATCCCTCCATTCAGGCTCTCCTCGTCGTCCCTCATCCAATCGTTGTACCCCCAACCGCAGTTTTACCTTCTCCTTCTCTGAACGAGGGATACTGTGCATAAATTGGCGCCACAAAGCCCTATTCGGCCCTTCAGCTTCCGGGAAGGCGCCGCCAAACAACGTCTCAAACCGCATAGCGTAATCGCTGAGATTCTCGTCGGTACGCATGGTCGCAGTTATAGAATTTACCGCTGCCACTCTTCGAGGGTCTCCAACTTCTGATGAGTCACCCATTCACGAAGTCGTTCCACTATTGAGCGATATTTTGCTCCTTGTTTGTAACACTTATCATACACTCGTTGTACGTCACTTTTTAGATGGGCCCGTAGTTCGACCAGCCAACGGTTGGGATCATTTCCCACCTTGTCCCTAGCATAGCCCTCAAATTCTCTAAGGAAACTATTGAACGACTGCGCCCCTCTGACCTCAAAAGGCAATGGTTTCACACTCCTAGCCATCCGCGTATAACCAGAAATCGCATCGGCAATCCTGGCCAAGGACTCGTCGATGTTCAACAGCAACTCTCGCTGTTCCCTGCGCCAGGACCGATCATCCGCCGACCAACCGCGGCCATCATCCGGTGCGGCTTGGCCCTTCGCACAAGCGGGTCCCT
>JABUQX010008945.1:10000-27445 GCA_015478945.1 Trachelipus rathkii
ACAGTCATCCCACAACTGGGCAACGAGATTGAAAGCAGAGTTATATCGAACTCTGCCATATTCAGAAACATAACGGCAACATCGCAGTGGGTCGTGCACCATAGGGGACGCTTTGGGTGGGCATTTCAAGGGTATCACTGGCACGCCCATCTTAGTTTCTAATAATTGTTATTGTTCTTTAGCGTATGATTCTCCGCAAATTGGCGGCTCTTATTGTGAAATTGAAGGTTGTTGTTCAGTTGAAATTATAGTCTTGAATTGTCTTCGTTTCTTATTGTCCCCGATAATACTGAAATAGCTTTAAGGAAAAAGGCCCTTGTCAATCAAGGCAACAAAAGTAGGGAAATTGTTCATTTAGCGACTTACTGCGTTGGTAAACTAACTGGCTTCCACCGCCGTGAAAACCACTAAAAGAGTTGCTCTCGCGAGGGAGAGGGGCACAGCCGGCCGGGTGAATTCACTGAGTCAGTGGCCCCGGTCCGGACGTTTAGGGTCACGGAATATCCCGAAGGTGGCCCTTGCCAAGGGAACGGGCGCGCGTCGAGCGAAGTCGGGCGGTGACGTAACCACGTACCAGTTCATCGAAGTCGGGCACCCGAAGGAACGGGCTAAACCTACGTCCGTTTCAAGGAATCGGCGGCGAAGAAAAAAAAATCCACCGAGGTCATCACTCGTGTAGGGATCATAGGTCGGGGAACGGAAGAGGGCGGGGAAGGTTATCTGTGCAAGGACTGTTGGTGTCAAACGGTGACGGCATAACTGCCACGCGGGCCAACGAACATAATTCCGATATATTATCAGATCGAACCCAAGTGATAGTTTGTAACGGGTGGCGAGAGTACCTTCACGTTGGAGCTTGCAGCCAAACGACATTAACGGAGGGCTTAGAAACCCCTCCGGCCTCGTCTATTCCGCGGGCAGAGCTGCGAAGATTGCTTTTTGTGGATTCGACCTAATTATAAATTTTTCTGGTCAATGCCCACGGGGATTATTGTCCGATGGCGCAGGTCGTGTTGGGTGGCCGGCGGGACCGTTATAAGCCTTTGGCGTTGCAGTGGAGGAGTCATCGTACCTCACCTTTAGTGGGGACTCGTGGTTGCCTCCTGGGATGTCTTCTTTACAAGTATTGGGTGTCGTTCGGGAAGTGATGGAAGGGATTTGGGCTAGGTTGGATAAGGGTGAGTTTGAGTTCAGCCATTTGGTTAGGATAGGTGAGGATTTTGTCGAGGTTGGCATGCGGATAGAGCGGGAACTCGACCGAAGAAGGGCCGGAGCATTGGAGGGGGGGGAACGGGCTGAAGCCGTCCAGACGGCACTTAGGCAGCAGAGTTGGCTTTCGAACATTATGGTCCGGCATGTTGTCCAGAAGGATGCGAGTTTTCAGGTGTCGACCATGGAGGGGGGTGTTGAAACGGTTGAACAAAGGGAAGTCAGTGTTCAAACTCCAGTCATGGAAGAGGGTAGGAGGACGATTGAGCGGAGGGAGGCAAGTACCCAGATAGCGGAAGTGAACGATGATCTGGACTGCATTAACCAAAGGGGTGTCAGTGTTCAGACTTTAACCAGGGAGGAAGTTAGGGAGATGGTTGAACGAGCGGACGCGAGCACTCAAGTGACGGATTCAGATGATGATCCGGACGAGATCGAGAGCGACATGGCTACGCAAGTGGAGAAGCCATGGAGGGGATTGGAGTTGACTGCTCAGCTTCGCGAAATTGAACAAAGGGAAGTGGGAATTCAGGTAATTTTGGGTGATGAGAGTGTGAAGATGGCGCGAGTGTTGGTTGAAAACAAGCGGGAAGAGAGACTGTCGCATATTGAGCGTTCACTGGCCCAGATGGCCGAGTCAATATCTGAACAGGGTGAAGTGGTGAAGAGCTTGAGAGCGGGATGTTGTGGGGGAAATGTGACCCCAAGTTGTGAAACCTGGAAGTATGTATAGGGGTGAATATCAGAATGGGGGACAGTCGGAGGAGCCGATAAGGGCCGGGTCAGCAACGGGAATTATGCAAAGGGGTCAAGGGGATGGTCGGAGACGTAGTAGTGCTAGTGAATGGAAGAGTGCGAGCGAATGGTGGTCAGAGTGGGGTGAGAGGGCCGAATGGGTTGTGGCGGCTCATTGTGTAGTCAGAGGTCAAAATAGGGGTTTTTTTTTCTTCCAGAAAAAATGAGTGTTTTTTGTGGTTACAATGGGGCACGTGAGAGCAGAGTGTGATGGTCGGTTAGGAGATGTTGTTGTGTGGTTTTTTGGTCATTTGGGTATGCTGCAGGAAGGCGGCGATCTGAACCGTGCTATTACTCGCATGCCGAGGGGGGAAGCTCTCTTGCATGGAGCGACCTCATCAAGGGAATGAAGAGTGGCTTTAGAGGCAATCCAGCGGGCTCACAGAGTGAGGCAACGCGAGGAGGTGACTACAACAAAACGTCTGTAGCGTTGTTCCGAAAGAGGGAAGGGAAAGGGAAAGTGTGGAAGAGTGTGTGACTGAGCCAAGAATGTTTGAAAATTTTGGTTTTGCCGAGGGTGATTCTCGGGTCCCAGATAACGTCGAACAAAGGGTTGGAGTGTCTGATTGGGTCAGGTGTTACGGTGCTGCTCAAAATCAGACCGAGTGTGGAGCTCCCGAAGGGGCTGTGAAAGGATTAACATTAAGGGAACCGGAGTTGAATGCGTGGTTGGATGATCGGGAATTGAACCATCGGGAGGAGGGTACTAAACAGTTGTTGTCAGAGGGAGAAGGTTCATTTAAGTTGAGTGAGAACCACCCGTGGCTTGGGGGTGGTATAACAGTTAACTTTGGAATTCAGAGTAAATGTACGAGCGTGAATGAGGAGGAAATTCAGCGGAATTTTCCCCTGGATCGGGAACGAGTAAGCTTCCATAGGTCTCGCAAAGTTGACGTTGTGGTTGGTGCAAGGCGTTTTCGTGTTCGAATGAGTACTTAATAGTTCTATACGCGAAGAGCGTTCGCGGAGTCACGTTTCGGGTAGTTTGGATGATGTCAGTAGGGAGTCTGGCGAGGCTCATTCAGGTCTGAATGTTGATCATGTTGAGGAGGTGATGACAGTTCAGGGTTTATCGGGGCACGAGGGTATGGATGATGATGATTGGGATCCATCTTGGGTGCTGCCAGAGTCGGTAGTTCCGGGAATCGTGCAGCGTTTCGAGTCTGATTGGGGAGGGATAGAATCGGGAGAGCCCGAAGTTTCGGAGCCAGGGATTCAGGCTATGATGATTAAAGTCATGCCGTGGGGTACGGAGTTGGAGGAGTGGGAGTCGGGAGCTCTGGAGCCAGAGATTGAAGTCGCGAATAACGGAACCGTGACATCAGAGTCGGGAAAGCTGGAGTCAAAAATCGGAGTCGGGGGAACCGAGTTGTGTTTGGAGTCGGAGAGTCGGGATTACCGGAGTTGACGCATTGGAGTGTGACTGGAGTCGGGACAATCGGAGTCGATTGAGTTGGAGCGAGCTGGAATTATGGAACTTTCGGGCGGTGGTTTCCGGGTGGTGAGCTATGGTGTGAGTCATTGTCTTGTTTCCTGATCATTGGTCTCGTTTACTTTTCATTGCATTATGGTTGACGTCTTTTGGTGGTATTGGTTAGTTATACATTTGTATATTCTGATTTTATTGGGCTGATGAGTCTTCTCGCGTGATCATCTGGGTATATCTTGCTGTTGCTTTATAATGTTGTCTTTTACCGCGAAGTGCATTTTTTTTTATTTTTTTTTGTCTTGGTGCTTACATGTTTTCCTGCTTCCTTCCCCGTGAGTGTTGCTATATAGCTTTGTTTTTCCGCGTGTTGGGCGTCGCTGATTTTGAGGTGACCATAGTTGCTGATGCTTTATATTGTGTTTTGTCATGAAGTGCTGTTTTTTTATTGCCTCAGGTCCCCGATTGGTATATATTTTTGTTTTTTTGTCTTCCCGTGAGTGCTGTTATGGCTTGCTTTCTGTGTACTGATTGTTGCTGACCTTAAGTCAATGGTTCCCGTTTTTTTTCTTTTTTTCCCTTGTTATCGTTTTTTGAGTGGCCAAGTTACTAAGGTTTCATGTTTTTTTATTACCGTCCAGTGTTAACCTTGTAGTGTCTTTTCAGGGATGTCCTCCGCCATTGGTGACGCGAAGACTGCAGCCGGAATGAGGAAACAATGAGCACAGACTGTTCTTGAAACCCACCAGGAGGTGGCGTAAATCCCGGCGGAGGGGCGGATCGAGCTTGTTCAAGGGCCCTCTTCGCCGCGGAATTAGCGAACGGCAATTATGATTATTAGTAGCAAGAGCTTTTGGTGGCCTTCTTTGGCCGTCATGTATACCACCATCCGTGGGCGGACCCACTTATTTACAACGATGGAGCACCGTTGGAAGAACCATGAAGTCGGGAATCGCCGCGTGTCCAGATGTCATTCTCGAAGACTTATTGTATTGTGATTTCAATTGTATTGTATATTTCCATTGTAAAATTATGTAAATTGTTTTGAAAAAAAAAAAAAATTTGAAAGCTACCAATATTGTGGTGGTCAAAAAAATGCCTTAATTGTTTTCTTATTGATATTGTTTATTGTACAGTTATTTATGTTACTGCGGTGTTGCCGGTTCCCAAAGAAATGATGAATGGGCGGGGGAGGGCATTGAGTGAGAAAATGAAGGGTTTAAGGGATAGGTTAGTAAGTGTATAGTGTTAGTAAAGATAGTAGGGACTATCTTGGGGGGGAGTAATGTAGGGAATTTAAGGGTTTTTATTATTATTATTATTATTATTATTATTATTATTATTATTATTATTATTATTATTGCTTATGGTCATTTTTATTAATTTTTCATCATTTTAGTGTTAGGTTAATTATCATATATCTCATCTCTCCTTTTATCCCTTAAATTTAAAGAGTAGGTTAAATTATTTAACAATACTTGAAGTGAGGGCATGACAGTGTAAAGCCTCGATTAAATAGAGCAAGAGTGCTGAGGGAGTAAAACAAAGTAGAAGCCGCAGGGAAGAACCTTGAGAGGTCAAGTTTCCACTCCTCTGGGTAAGTGTGAGACTAGTGGACGCGCTGTATGTAGGAGTTAGGTTAGATAATGGGGCTAATGAGTGTTTGTCTGTTACAGGTGGAACCGTTACGTGATTTACCAACTTATCAGGGATTCTTGAACTGACGAGCAAATTCGTTGAGCTGACTAACAAGGGACTCTCTCATTGAATTATTGAAGGGATCTCGTGAGCCATCCAGAAGCTTTCCCAAATATTGGAAAGAACGAGTGCGTTTATTAGCGCCTAACTTCCGCGGAAATTGCCGCGGAATCAGGAAGCATTGACAGTCATCCCACAACTGGGCAACGAGATTGAAAGCAGAGTTATATCGAACTCTGCCATATTAAGAAATATAACGGCAACATCGCAGTGGGTCGTGCACCATAGGGGACGCTTTGGGTGGGCATTGCAGGGGTATCACTGGCACTCCCATATTCCTTTTTATATTATTCGTTATTGCTCTTTTAGCGTATGATTCTCCGCAAATTGGCGGCTCTTATTGTGAAATTGAAGGTTGTTGTACAGTTGAAATTATAAATTGAAAATCGTCTTGTTCTTTTCTTGTTGCTCCCGATAATATTGAAATAGCTTTAGGGAAGAAAGGCCCTTGTCAATCAAGGCAACAAAAATAGAGAAGGTGTCTATTTTAGCGACTTACCGCGTTAGTAAACTAACCGGCTGCCACCGCCGTGAAAACCATTAAAAGTTGCCCTTGACCAGGGAGAGGGGTACAGCCGGCCGGGTGAATTCACTGAGTCAGTGGCCCCGGTCCGGACGTTTAGGGTCACGGGAACATCCCCGAAAGGTTGCCCTTGCCAAGGGGAACGGGCGCGGTCGAGCGAAGTCGGGCCGGAGACGCGCCGATTCTCGGGTCGGAACGGACGGGAAGGGGAAATCACGTAGTGCTTCACTCCCTTAAGGGACAGTCGGGAACGGGCTAAACCTACGTCCGTTTTCAAGGAATCGGGCGGCTGGAAAAATCCACCGAGGTGCTTCACTCGTGTAGGGATCAAAGTCGGGAGAACGGGAGAGGGCGGGGAAGGGTTAATCTGTCAAGGGTTGGTGTCAAACGGGAGCATAGTCACCGCGGGCCAGCGAACATAATCCGATACTATATCAGATCGAACCCAGTGATAGCTGTAACGGTTGGCGAGAGTATCACGTTGGAGCTTCACCAACGAATTAACGGGAGGCTTAGAACCCCTCCGCCTCGCTATCCGTGGCAGCTGTGAGGTTTTTGCTTTTGTCGATTCGCCACTAATATATATATAATAATTCATATATTATATATATATATATATACTATATATATATTTATATTATATATACATTATTATTTATATCTGATATTTTATATATATTATATTACTATATATATTATATATATATATTTATTATATATATATTATATTATTTATATATTTATATTATATAATATATATATATATATATATATGGTATATATAATATATTATATAGTTATATATTATATATATATATATTAATTATTATATATATATTATATATATATATATATATATAATATATATATATTATATATAATATATATAACTTATATATGCCTGGTGATTGGACCACTTTAGGTTAACTTCTCTCATTGACTTTCCCCCTACATGCATCTAATTGTTATTTTTTTTTTCCTGCAATTCCAAGGCATATAGTAGGTATAAGGACAAAAAAAAAACGGTAATTCTAATAATAATAGTTTTATTAAAGTTTAAAATAAAGTCATTAAGCCTCCTTGGAGGCAGGTCGATCAGCCATCTGTTTAAATTCTCTTTTATCGTATAAATTCCAATTTTTATTTTATTTTTTACTTATCATTTAATTTGTTTATCATATTAAATTTGTAATGTGTAAAAAAAATGTCAATAATGATACATAAATAAGAATAAAAATAGTGGTGGTCGATCACCCTTCGCTCAACCAAATTTGACACTTTTGGAAATTCGTATTTTTTCATATAAATTCTCTTTTCTTATTTTAATTATTTAATCTTATACAAGTAACTATTTATTATATTCAAATTAAATATACTACTAATAAAAATGAGCAAGTAGGATGTAAAATACGAAAAACAATGGTGGTCTGATTCACTCATCATCTTTATGGTGGGGTTGAATCCGGACACGTTAGGCCCAGTGATACTTAGGACTAGTATGTCTGGGCAACAAAATTCTTTGCACTTTAAAGCTACTACTCGAGTGTTACCACTTGAAAAAATATTAAATTATCCACAATTTTTCATTTTAATAACGTAAAAAACACATTTTTCAAAACAGTGAAATTCTATTCGGAAGGGCATATTTATCCCTAATTTATTCATATTTTTTAAAAAATTTATATAAAACTCTCTAGAATTAAAGATGATCTAATAAAACTTGTAGTTACTAACGGCGAAGCTTAAAAAAATAAAACGATTTTTTTTTTTTTATTTTTTATTTCGAGTGGACCCGAATCAACCCCTTATAAAAGGGTGGGCCTGTCACCCTGGGCTAATTATCTAGTATCCGCTCTGACTCCGAGTTCCGTACATAGTCTATTAAAACTTATAACCATTTCACTTTACAAAATGGTTATAAATAAAATTATTTGCCAAGTCTTTTTTTACGGATTTTCGTGTATTTTACGCCATATATTTTACAGAAATATAAAAAATAAACGTTTTCGAAACTTTCATTAACACAGTTTTTGTCTTCTTTAGCGGATATTCTTCGAGCTCCGGTTTGTTTTCGATTTTTTATATATGAATTGCATTAATATTTTTCCGATAATCAATAATTTTGAACGATTATCAAAAATTGATTGTTTGGCCAAATTTACGTTTACGTATATTAAAAAAAAAAAAAAAATTTGCAACCGAATTTGTAATAATAATAAATAAAATAATAATAATAAATAATAAAATAATTTTTCTTATAATAAATATGCAATATAATATATATATACTATATATATATATATATTATATATATTATATATTATATATATATTTATATTAATATATATATTATTATATATATTATTATTATATATGAGCAAAATTTATTGTGACCAGTGGAAAATTTTACGAGTACGTTGAAACAAGCTGCGTGAGTCGGTATTAGATCGACTCATGCCGATTTCGTGAGGCGATTGGTCCTAATATATATATTATATATATATATTATATATATATATATATATATATATATATATATTATATATATATCACGCCCATTAGGTGGCTCGAGCCGACGGGAAACCATCCTAGCGGGAGGGCGGAGGACCCCGGCACCAAATACCACAGAGAGGGGGTCCGGACCTCCCCGGAGGGGGGGAGATAGTCCTACCCTGTCGTTCCAAGAGAGACCCCGACTCCTGCTATCGGGGCGGTCTACCTTGGGGTACCCATTAGTTTAATATATATATATATATATATATATATACTATATTATATATAAAATAGTTAAGACCACATATATAGTTTATTAAATATAATATTAGATTATATATATATTATATACTATATTATAATATATATTTCGTATTTGTGTGATATTAATTCGTACTTTTTTTTTTATTGTATATTCGCCAAACTGTTTTCCAAATCTTTTTTATTTCTTTTAGTGTTTACCTCAGCTTATAATACAAATTTATTCTTCTTATTATTTGTGCGGAGCAATTATAAAAAATAATATGATATCGATGTAATCGATAATTGAAAAGCAATTTCAACAGGTGATGATTCATTACCCTCACGCGAACGAAAAAGCAAATTGTTTATGTTTCCAGAGAGTTTACTACTCCCTTGCCACTGAAATGGATTACCAAAATAAAAATGCATAAAAAAATCCAATATTTTTTAAACTAGTTTGCAGAAATTATATCAAACAAAAATATGTACGTACTGGATTAACCAATACTAGACAATTACCAAATCCTGAATTTTAACAACTTTGTGAGGCTGTAACTTTTGTCCTAAGGAGCCCACCACATCTGGTATTTTTTTATGGTAATAGTAGTGCAGAGGGGTGTCACCCCAGATTTTTATAAAAATCACAGGATATACTCTAAAAAAATTATAATGAAGAATAGGCCTAATGAAAACGAAAATGGTATTCTCTTTAGGAAAAAAAAGTTACAGCTTCTCAAAGTTATTAAAAATCCCCTAAGATTTTATATACGGAATAAAAAAATAAAAAATATAGGATATATATACTCTAAAAAAATACAGGTAATAGTCCGTTTTGAGGTAATGTTATCAGATATCGATTGTTTTTTCTGATATCAAAGTTAATCGGTCGTTGTTACCCTTGATCCACCTTTAGTTTGTTTCGAACATTTAAAGAGTGACATTGCTTCGGCTAAATTTACATGAAATAATAAATCAAAATGAAATATTTGTTTAATATACGGTAATATATTAACTTAAATGTGGTATTTAAAAAAATTTATGAAAAATTAAAGAAAATTTAAAAATTTGAAGCTTGTGCTACTTTAATTAATATCTATTAATATATATATATTTACATATAGATATATTATATATTATATATATATATTATATATTAGTGAATGCAGGTAACATCGCATCCGCGAGCATCCGCACATTATTAAGATCCGCACCGCGTCCGCACTTTGCCCCTGCGGATGTTGCACGGATATTTTTTGTCGAAGATTTGATAAAGAATTTTATAAAAAAAATACTAAGAAGAATATGAAAATGAAATGAGATTAAGGCAATCAAAAAACGACTTGATTTCAATATCTTACTGTTTCAAAAGAAAGTTCCAACTCGCTGGAACTTCTAATATGATGGAAAGAATGGTATTTGCTCAAGAACCTCTGCTTTGTAGCAGTGTCGAAGTTAACATTCTTACTAATGTGGTAAATGACATCATATCACACTGCAGTAGCTATTGAACCATTTGAAAAATTACAAAAAAAAAAAAAAAAAATTCTTTTCAGTATACAAATCTGTCTTCGATGTATATCATTAATCTCAACGCAAAGGAAGCATTTTGAAACCATCTACAAATGAAAATGATGACAATTTAAAAAGAATACGAAAGATGTAATAAAACTAAGTAGAAAAACGCTTTGGTTCTTGGAAATTAATTGACCTTCATACTATTGAAATTTACTTAGATCCCCATATAGGGCAGTTTTTTTGTAACAAATATTAGAACAGAGTTATCGAATTTGTGTTGCCTTGAAAAAGTTCAGTCGAACAGTTGTTAAAATTCGCACCCTTAAGAAAAAAAAACGAAATCTACAGAACAACGCCTTCTAAGTAATCAATAACAGAATTCATGGAAGAATTTCTAACAGACAGTAGTGATGAAGAAACAGCTTACCAAAAAGCAATGTAGTGAAATGATTGAAAACTATCACCATGAAAAACAACTAGATACAAATGATTACTACTAGTTGGTGGAAAGTGTAAGCAAAATGTTTATAACGCTTAAGTAATTGCAAGGAAATATCGCTGTCCATAGTGTTCCAATGAGAGAGTATTTAGAATGCTGGGCTAATATATGATGATAAGGAAAAAGACTCTCAGCAGAAAGGCAGAAAAATTGATGCTTCTCAAGCACAACCTCTCTAAATTGATTTCAATACTAGTGCAAAAAGTAATATAATCCATTGTAAAATTCTTTCAAAGGGCAGAGGTTGGGGAAAGAGGTTGGTCTGGTGCTTTTAAGTTGGTCCCCGTCCGACCTGGTAACGACAATTTATTTAAATAGTTGTGGCTAAAACTCGAAATATATATATATATATATATATATATATATTAATATATATTATATATATATATATTATATATATATATATATATATTATATATATATTTATTACTTATATATATATATATAGTATTATATATATTAATATATATATATATAATATTTATATATATCAGGGATGGGAGTCGGGAGTCGAGCGTTTTCAGGGGTAAGGAGTGGAGTCCGGGAGTCGATTTCCGCAAAAAGTTGGGAGTGGAGTCGGGAGTCCGAGTACAAAAAAAAACGTCTTTCGACTCTCAAAACAATTTTGTATAAACTTTTCACCAAAATTTGAAACTTAAATTGAATTTTATTATAAAAGACGTCATTTTTTTTTATTTTGACATTTGGTTGTAGCCAATTTAAGTTGTTTATTTTTAACTACCCACAACCAGTAAGTGGTGAATAAATTAATTTAATAAATAAATTAATCAACGTTCGATAAAAATATAAATAATTAATCAGTTTGATAAACAAATAATTATTTTACGTTTGGCAGAGGTTTGTAGTTTGTGAGCAAATGACCTTGATTATTTGACTCAAGCAAGTGGTTACCGCGGAATATATATAATATATATATATATATATATTATATATATATATATATTATATATATATATTATAATATATACTATATATATCATTTATATATTATATATATATATATAATATATATTATATATATATATATATTATTATATATATATAATATATATCAGTGGCGATTCCAGCAACTTTTTGCTACTCTCTCTCTCTCTCTCTCCTCATCTCATCTCTAAATCTCTCTCTTTCTACCTCTCTCTCTCTCTCTTCTCTCCTATCTCTCTCTCTCTCTCTTTCTCTATCACATCTCTCTTTCTCTTCTCTACCTCTTCCTCTCTTCTCTCTCTTCTCTTTCTCCTCTCTCTCCTCTCTTCCTCTTCTCTTCCTCTCTCTCTCTTCTCTCTCTTCTCTCTCTCTCTCTCTCTCTCTCTCTCTCTCTCTCTCTCTCTCTCTCTCTCTTCTCTCTCTCTCTCTCTCTCTCTCTCTCTCTCTCTCTCTCTCTATCTACTCTCTATCTCTCTATCTCTATATATATCTATATATAATATATATATATATATATATATATATATATATATATATATATATATTATATATATATTTATTATATATATATAGGTAAAAGTTCTTTAAACGCCCACAACGGAACGGGAGCTCGGATTAAAAAAAAAATTTCACAGGTAGTCTCTATGAATAAATTGATGTTTTAGGGTCGAAATGAAATTTTTTTTTCCTGACGTCTAATAAACCCTAACCTAATTTTCGCCCTAAAGAAAACAGGGTTTAAAAAAAAAATTTCATTCGACCTAGAAAATTTCTAATTTATGGTATTTATAGGATGCTACTGTTAAAATTTTTTTTTGATCAGAGCTCCCGTTCCGTGTGGGCGTTCAAGATTTGTTCATTATACTATATTATTATATATATTAATATATATATAAATATATATATATATTATAATATATATTATATATATATTATATATATATATATACGTCAAATGGGGAAAACTGGGTAAAGTTTAGAAAATGTCTATTTCAATTGACAACGTTTGAGCAATTTGGGGGGAACAAGGTTTTTGGTAGATAAAAGACTAATATTTTAATATTATTTTTCAACTCATTAAATTCTTAAACTCAAAAGATGTTCAAAAAAATTTCCCATTCTAAAAATTTTTTTTTTTTTTAAAAATTGCAAAAAAAAAAGAGTTAGGTCTGGCCAAAGACAATCTTAACTGAAGAGATCATCATTTCGCATTAACAGCATATAAAAAGGTGTGAAATTAAGAAGTTTCCATGTATGTAATTGTATTTAGTGGCAGACGGTCTTTATAGCCATCATGATGTATTTCAAAACTATTGAATGCTAAACAGTAAACGGATCATTGCTGGAATGCTGGTCAAAAGTTTGCCTGAATTTAACATTAAAAAAAATTATATCTCAAAATACAATAGCTAAACCAGGCCCCGAAAAGGAAATACATGATTTTTTGGAATTGGTAAAATTTTCACATAAGAATGTAAAAAAAAAAAAAAAAAATTATTGTTAAAATTTATTATTATTATAGAAGGCCTATTTAGAGACTTTTATTGGTTTCTGTTAAAATAAGATCGATTCTATTAATTTTGCTTTAATAACGGCACAATCTAGGGGCTCGAGCGAGGGGACATAGGGGGAGTTTCCATAACCGTAGGGGAGGGAACGGGAGACCCGCGAAACCAAATACAAAGAGCGGGGGTTCCGGAGACCCTCCGGAGGGGGGGAATAAGGGGAATTAGTTTACCCTGTAGTTCCGAAGGGAGAAGACCCACTTGCCCGTGCGGTATAACCTTGGGGGTAATATTCTTTAGTAAAAAAAAAAAAAAAAAAGCAAAAAATTTTATGAAGTTATTTTATTTTAACGAGAACATAAAGGGTTATAACATAATCTAATCATAGTACTTAATACATTTTAACATAAATTTTTTTTTTTTTTTTCTTTTTTTTTTTTTGACATGTTTTTTATGTGAAATTTACACAGATAAAAATTTGTATTCCTTTTGCTGCGCCTAATTGTATTTTGAGAATTTATATATTTTTTTTTTTATTATTATTTTTTTTACATTTAGGAACTTTGGAATTAGCAAAGTATTCTTTTACTCGTGCATTAAATAGTTTTTTTAAAGGATGCTTTGTGCTCCGGACGTCCTAGACCTTTTTGGTGATATTTTTTTTTTTTTAAGGTCTTTAAAGTGTTTCGACTTTTGGGGGGTACCTGGTTAGGGGCTAAACTGTAACTTATTTTCATTGTATAATAATTTTTTTTTTTTTTTAGTTTATTTATAATATTTTCTTATTATATATATATAAGTATAAATACCTAGGTATGTATTATATTACCGTTGTTATATATTATATTTTGATAATTATGTAAGTAAAAAAATAAGGCCAACTTTCATTATGTACGCCATATCTCGAGAAGTATGCGATACTTACAGAAGAAACCAATTAATATTTTGGACAGCGAGCGTATAAGCTTATTAACTGGATGTTGTTACAATTAATATATTTTAATATCCTCCATAAAGTATATAATAAAAGATCTTCAATTTACATATTTAAAGCATTTATGAATTTTTTTTTTAAACACAACAATCTTCGAATAGCTTAAACCTGATTCTAATATGTAATTGGTGTTTCTTGTAAGTATCGTAGTTCTCGAGATATTGGCGTACAGTAATGTAAAGTTTTACCAAAAAATATGATGCCCAGTAATGCTAGTGAAAGGTTTAAGTTTTTGCATTTTTTTTCTACCCAAATTTATTTTTTTAACACGTTTAATACTTGTATTACGAATTTTTATTAATTAAATTAGTAAGTCACAACGTACGAAAATAAAAATTAAATTAGATTGTAAACCGGTGACCTACAGTTATTGATACAAAAAACATTTTAAACAAGCATTTTTTTCAAAATATTAACATAAATATTCCTTTTCAGATTATAACGTTATTTTTTTATAGCATTTCAAGGTTTAAATTTGAGAAAGAAACATTGAAGTAGGTGTAACCTTTGAAATTTTTGATTTTTTTTCATCAGTAGTTTCTACTAGTCCTTTTTTACCAGTTTTCCGCCATTTGCGTCGGTATATATATTATACATGTATATTATATTATATATATATAATATTATAATTATATTTATTATATATATATATATGATATATATAATATTATTATATATATATATATATATTATATATATAATTATTATAATTATTCTTATTCTTATTAAGAATAGCCAAATATATCTACAAAACTACAAACAGCTACCGGGAAGAGGAATACATTGCTCGGATGCTGGTCTAATTTTTAGTGGCGGAATGTAAAAAAAAAAAATTATATTTAAAACTACAATAGCTACAGGGAAGAAGGATTACATTTTTGGAATCCTGGTAAATTGTGTTAGGAAAATGTAAAAAGAAAAAAAAAAAAGAATTATTGTTAATAAATTATAGTAATATGATTAGAAAGCCTATTAGAGACCTTTTTATTAGTTTACTGTTAAAATAAATAGACTTTCTATTAAATTTTTGATTTTTTTAACTAGATCCCGTTGTTTGGTATTTGGGCTGTCGCGGGGGTTCGGAGACTCCCCCGAGGGGGGAATAGTCCTACCCGTAGTTTCCGGAAGGTCGAGAGAAAAGCACCCCGATCACTTGCATCGGTGCGGTATCCTGGGTTATTCTTCCTTAGTTAAAAGAAGCAAAATTTATGATATTCCACTAAGTTAAGTGACTGGTAAAATAAAGGGGGTTCTAATAGCTTTAATCATAATTTATAATTTAAAAAATAATCATTTTTTTATTTTTTATTTTTTTTTTACATTTTCCCCCCTATTAAAATTTTACCAGGATTCCCAAAATGTATTCCTTTTCGCTGTAGTTATTGTAGTTTTTTTTTTGTTCTTTTTTTTTTTTTTACACACTAAATGTGGACCAGCCATTTATTCCAGCATGTATTCCTTTTCCTGTAGTGTTGAATTTTTGAGATATGGATTGAGATATTTGTTGTTTTAAACTGTGATTTCATATATATTAATAATATTTATACTATATATATATTATATATATATTTATATACCTATATATAATATATATATATTATATAATATAATATATATATATATATATAAATAATATATATATATATAATTCATTTATTTTAAGGTAAAAAGCATCATAGCATCAATAATATGAATATAATAATATAATATATATAATAATAATAATATATAATATTATAATTATAATAATAATTAATATAATAAATATTAATACTAATAATTATTATTATTTTATTATTATTATTATTATTTTATTTATTTATTATTATTATTTATTTATTATTATATTATTAATAATAATAATAATATAATAATATATAATAATAATTATAATTAATATAATAATAATAATAATTTTATTATTATTATTATTATTTTATTTTATTAATTATTATTATTATTATTATTATTAATTGTCATAATTTATAAAAATATGTAAATTTTTTTTTGTCACCAGTTTAATACAGCAAAGGTATCGTCATATATATATCAATGTCTTTTGTTAAAAAAGTTGTAATATTATATTATTTATTAGAAATTATAAAATTTATTGTCATACATTCTTTTTTTTCCATGTTTCATTTAGCATATAACAAATGAAAATAAAGTTCATAATTTGGAAAAAATTACGTTCATTTTCCATTGGAGTCAGGAGTTGAGAGTTCGAGATCGGGGAAGTCGGTTGTTTTTCTAAAATCGACTCTGGGAGTCGGGAGGTCGTTGTTTGTAAAAATGACTCTGGGAGTCGGAGTCGGGAGTAGAGTTATTTTTTCTCGACTCCCCCCATAATTATATATTATATAATTTATATATATATATATATATATAATATATATATATATATTATATATTATATTTAATTATATTATTACTATTATATATATATTTAATATTACATTGATCGCTCCGCGATGTTAAATCAAACATCGCATCCGAACTGATCGCGGATGCAAAAAATGACATTGTGCATCATTAATGTAATTTATATATTATATATTATATAATATAATATATATATATAATATAATATATTATATATATATTATATTATATATATATATAAAGTTAATAATTAAGTTCAGTTCAGGTAATATTTCTTTTAATTTTCTTTTAGGTTAAGTTGGTTAAGGTTTAGTTACGCAGTTCTAACATTAACAACTACCTATCCTAATTAAACAAAAATTTAGAAAATACCTGAATTGAAATTAGTGATGATTATATATTATTATATATATATTATAATATATAATAATATATATATAATATATATATTATATATTATATATATAATTTATATATTATATATATATATATATATATATATATATTAATATATATATTATATTTATATATATATATAAAAAGTATCTTTTAATAGATAATTTTATATTTTTAAATTATATATCATTTAATATTTTATTTTTTTATTCATTTCTTTTTATCCAAATTCCATGCCATGACAGCCAACTCTGTATAATTCAAAAGAAATGCCAATCTTCTAGAAAGGCAATATTATTAAATTGATTATCTTTTCTAAAATATGAATATCTGACATTATCCTCAAACGGACTATTAACTAATAAATAATGAAGCTTAAATATGACTTTAAGTCTTAAGGAAAAAATTACAGTTCAAAGTTTAAAATTTTCCTATATGCTTTCTTATAAAATAAATTATACAGCCTTGTGCTCGTTTTAGGCCATCCTAGTTAGTTATGTAAGATTTGTTTACATATTGATTTTCTGTGAATACCTAGCAAACTTATCATAACCTGAATAAACGAAAATGGGTGATCTCTTTAGGAAAAAAAAAAGTTACCTCTCAAAGTTATTAAAATCCCATAGGATTTTCTTCTTTTGATCCATTTCAGGTTAGGTCTCATTTCAGGCCTCTAGTTCAGGTTATGGATAAGTTTTGCTAGGTATTCAATGTTTTTCTAATATTGCTTAACAAATCTTGACATACTTGAACTAGGATGGC
>JABUQX010008946.1:5000-35000 GCA_015478945.1 Trachelipus rathkii
TTGTTCAGTCACAGTAAGCAAATAAAATTGCAATTTCTAAATACAATCCGTCACCTCTCTCTCTTTCCTCACATTATTCCTCTACATTCCAGGTATCCATACGATTCATACAAACGCCGCTTAGGGCGATCACGACCTTCTCTGAGCCATGAATATTAGCATTCCTGGCATAAGATAAGTCGGTTAGTGCGCAGCCACCCAACTACACCATTCACTTATTGCCTTCTACGCACGCAGGACATATGATTGTCGCAATTTTTCTCCCCCCACACATAGGGATATAAGGATAGGATGTCTTAAGATTTGTCTAGAAGAGGTGTGGATTAAGTAATGGTGTATTGATTTTGATAAAAGATGGTGTCTCTAAGTGTTGTCTGCTGAGGATGCAGGTGGATATTGAAAGCAGACAGCAAAAGGCGAACCACTTAGCATTAGAATGTCATACATACCATAAATAAAATATATATATTATATATATAGTATATATAGTATATAATATAATATATATATATATATAGCCTATAATATTAATATATATATATATATTACATATATATATAAATATATATATATATATATATAATATAAATATATATATATATATTTGAGTTTTAATATTATCCAAAATTCTTAATATTTGTTCAATTAATCGGCAAAATAATCGGCAAAAGTTGCCGAATCGATTGAAAAAAAATATTGCCGATTTTTGCCGATGACGATAACGATGACGATTATAAATATAATAGATATAAATATATATATATATATATATATATATATATATATATATAATATAATATATATTATATATATATATATATTTATATATATATATAAATATAATAATATAATATATATTATATATATATATTATATACTATATATATATATATATATATATATATATATATATATATATAGTAAGAACTCGTCGCAGTCAGAAAATCCACCCTAGAACTTCATGGAACTGAGACGGACCCACACTATAGTAAATCGTCAGTGTAAGGTTCATCCCTTGGCCCAGGTGGGCCACAACCATACCCCCTCACAAAACTCCCCATTCACTCTTATTATGAACCTTTATTCTTGCCTCTGCCAAAACTACATTTCTCTCTCTCAAACATTCATTTTTACAGACTCAATCCACTTTTCTTCGGTCTCCCAGCCAGTCGGTTCCCAACACACTCGCCACTATACATCTGCTTTCCCGCTTAACCAACTGACTTATCATTCATCCTTTCCACATGACCAAACCATCTCAACATACTTTTATTTATTCTCTCGTTTATCCCTTTCTTCACACCACACAACTCTCTAATATGTTCATTCCTTAATTCTCTAATACCTTCTTACTAATTAATGGTACAGACGGGGAGGTAAGGCTGGGCTTTCTTTTCAACTTTTGTCATAATTCTTCTATGTTTTCTTTCGATGCTTCACCGCAACTTACTTTATCCCAGTCTTGGGAATAAAAGAAGATGAAAAAAAAAATATATAATATATATATATATAATATATATAATTATATATATATATATATATATAATATTATATATATATAATTATAATATATATACATATATATATATAACAGAATTACTACACGCCACCTATATAGATATTATATATATTAATATATATATTATAATATATATTATTATAAGTTATATATATATATATAATATATATATATAATATAGTATATATATATATTATATATATATATATATAATATATATCATATATATATTATTTACCTCAACCGGGTAATTTCATGAATTCCGGAGGCAATTTCAGAATTATCTTTAGTTTTTTATGTTTTCAAAAAAACTAAAAGTTTCACAAAAACAATTGTTTATAAAAATATGTAGCGACTAAACAGCTGCAGTGAAAACTGCAAAAAAATTTTTTTTTTAAAAAATATGTAAATGATAGATTTTTTGATTTTTCTTTAAAATTTTTTTTTTTAAATGTTAATTTTGATTTATTAGGTCTGTGTACGAAAAATAAAAAAAAATTGTTAAAATTTGATCACCTACTTTTTGATAGTACAGGTTTTAAGCTATGTATACATATAAAATACACTAAATTGATGCACATTTCATTAAAAAGTTATTTAACATTTATGACACCGGGGCAATTTCAGATTTCCATTCCATTCCCCCCACCCACCCCCCTGACCCTTGACGGGGCTGGCCAATTGACTTAGTAACCACGGGAATTGACTCAGAGGCAATCGAAAACCCACAAAACCAATACCGACAACACCAAAAACTAAAAATAGTAGCTAAAAATTCTAAGGTCCAGATTAACAAAAAAATCAGCTAAATCTGGCAATGCAGCTAATTTATCATTCTTACTTACTACTAATACGTTAGGGAAGCTTATTTCAGCTAGTGTCAACCAAAAATGGGTAAAATTTATATATTTTTTTTAGGTTTTCTGAAATTGCCCTCCCCCCAAAAAAAAAAATTCCTTTTTTTAGAAATTTTTTAAAAATAGTTATTATTTTTATTTTTTTAATTTCTTTACATTAAATGATTGCCAAATGCCCATATTTTATTATCATATCTAGAACTAATTTCTGTAAGTGTTATAGTTTTTAAGTTACAGTTTTAAAAGGCTGATTTTTTTCTGAAATTGCCCCGGTTGACATATATTGGATTAATTGAGAGCGGATGATGCAGTGTGTAATAGGAAAGTTGGGAAGGTGGTTAGTGCAATTAACTATTTTGCGAATGCAAGAGAACTGAGCCTTGAATGCTCTAGTTTTTTGCTTTTGCATGAGAGTATGTTACCAGTGTTAATGTATAGGAGTAAAACTGGTGTGGAATAAATGGTATGGGTCTAAAGTGTGGGCTGCTTAGATGGATAATCATAGCGTGTCTCAGGCTTGAAAAAAATTGATAAAATGAGGAACGAGCATATTTAGGGAGCTGTGTGGTGTGGCAAAAGCCATGAATGAGAAAATATATGAGTGTATTATGGTGGTTTGGCCATATGGAAAGGATGGATGACACTCCATTGGTTAATCTGGCTCATAGAGGTGAGTGTGTTGGGAATCGACCAGCTGCGAAACCAAGCAAAAAGTGGATCAAGTCGGTTAGAGTGTGTCTGAAGAAAAGTAATGAAAATTTAGCACAAGCGAGAAGAATGGTGTATAATAAGAGTGAATGGCTTGGTTTTGTGAGGTGATACTGTTGTGGGGGCCTGGCCCTGGAGTTGAACCCTAACTTTGACTAGGTAGAACAATGGGTGACTGTCATGGTGTTGTGAAGCTTCAAGATGGATTTTGGTATGACATTCTCACTCAAGGTTGTGGGGTTACTTTCTTCTTCGACCCAGGTCATGGGCTTCTACTTAGCTATTTTGTTTCTGGTTTATGTTTGGCACTCCACCCCTAGTTTTAGGGTCCCAAGGAATGACTGATAATGATTAGTTTTATTTATCACTACAGTTTATGATTTTTATTGTTATTATTATTATTATTATTATTATTATTATTATTATTATTATTATTATTATTATTATTATTATTATTATTATTATTTATGTGATTATAACTCATCATTACTATTAGTTTATTAATATAGTACTAAATGTTTAAATTTTTCTTTATTATAACCTGGAAAATGTTTCTACCAAGAGTTGGGAGTAGGATAATATTTTACCGCCACCACATCCCTACTCTATATAGGGTAGTATATTGAGAAATACTTGAATCTAGATTATTGGGCTTTTGAATAAAGATGTTTAGAATGGTTTCTAGATTAAGCACGAGGCACCACTCCCTTGGAGTCATATTCACTTTTGTCATTGATGAAGGAGCTCTCTGGGAGACAGTTGGTCTGGGACATCCACAGACCTGTTTCCAGGAGCTTAAAAGCATTATATTCAAGGTGATCATTACAGAGCCTTTAGTATGTTTTTTTTTTTTTTTATTCTTCTGTTAAAATTTTGTTAGAGACATTTGAAAAGAGAAGACCATTTTTTTCCATTGGGTATTTATTTACAGAGTAATAGTTATGTTTGTTTAAATATAAAATTTGATTATCTAATTCAGATTTCAGAGGAGCTGCCTTGGAGCAGTAATGAAGATGTAGCAGAGGAAGTAGTCAAAGAAACTGAGAATGAGGAACTTGGTATCACTGGTATGAAATCATCGATAAATGATGTTGAGGATCAGGGTCACTCTGAAATGGTAAGATACTTGATGAAATCATTTAAATTGACAGATCATTTTCAGTTTTTCATTACCATATTTTATTAGTGTCATAGGAACAGTTCTGGTTTTTAATAATATCAAGATAATATTTTATCAGTAAAATAAGTTCATATTTTTAAATGATTCTTTCTTTGAATGCTTTGAAAAATAATCCCTAATTATTTGTTATAATTTCTCAGAAAAGATTTCCTCACATTTTAAAATTATTATTAATTAATATAATTATTAATCATTATTATTATTCAAAAACCTGTATAATATTAACAGTAATGAAGAGGTGATAGTGAATGTGTGCGGGATTGATGGTGCAAGAAGGAATAGGTATTTTGGGTGAGCGTCAAATAGAGGAGAGTAATTGACGTTGTAGAGTGAAGAAAGTTGAATAAATCGGGTAAATCCTGCAGGTTAGATGAAATTAACTGCGTGAAATGATCAAGAACGGAGCGAAGATAGGTCTCATTGATGGATTTGGGGAGTATGTGTTAATAAAGCGTTTACTGGAGGGTATAGTTCCGAGGGATCTTGCGAGCATACTGATAGCAAGTAATAATTTACCCTCTATATAGGTAGGGCTTAAGGGGACGTGTAGAATTCTATAAGGGAATTAGTTATACATTGAGTGCCTGTAAGGAAGATCCATATTGCTCGGTATTTATCGAAGATGTGACGGCTCGTGACTGAGGACTGTATTTGGTGAAGAAAAGGTGCGATTTAGGAGTGGTAGAGATGGTGGATCAATCTTTAACATTGGAAACAAAGGATTGAAAAAATGAGCGGAGAGAAATAAATTTGTATTTTGGGTTTTATGGATTGCAACAGCGTCTTATGGATAGGATTAATAGGTAAGGTTTATGGCAGGTGTTAGTAATACTATGTGTTGGTGGTAGGCTTCTGAAATGGAATCAAAAGATGTATTGACGATAGATGAAGCGGTGTGTAAGAATACAATTGGTGTCAAAGTGATTGGATTTAATATTAAAGAGTGGCTAGTTGACTGCGAGGGACTTGTGTTTATGTCTCCTTCGGTTATTCAATTTGTATATGGATGGGGGTTAGGAAAGAATTACGAACGAATGGGTGGGGTGGCAGAGGATGTTTAGAATGATGGAGAATGGAGGTAAGTGGAGTGCCCTACCTATTATGTGTGCGGATGATTTGTATTGTGTGGTGAATCTGAAGAGATTTTGAGAGGATTGGTAAGAGAGATTTGGGCTAGGGTTTGTTAAAAAGGATGGCGCTTATGAAAGCTAAACTAGATACAGAAGTAAAATTATGGTTGTCAGTGAGGTGAGGACATTCCTCGGTTGTGAAGTTATTTTAGATGGGGAGCAGCTGGAACAAGGGTTGAGATATTTTTAAATATATTTAGGATATATGTCTGTATGAAAAGGAGATGGATGATGCAGAGTGTAGTAGGAAAGTTGTGAATGGCAGGAAGGTGGCTGGTGCAATTAAATCGTTGGTGGATGTAAAGGGACATAAATCTTGAGTGCGTAGGGCCTTTACATAGAGGGTTATATTAGTTACCTGTGCTAATGCTGATATTAGTAGTGAATACTATACTGCTGGTATGGATTAAGGATGGTATAGATCTATAAGGTACAACAGGGTTAGATGGACAATCTTAGAGGCGTGTTAGGTGAAAAGAATTGATAAAATGGGGTATGAACGCATTATTGAATTGTGTCTTGTGAAGAAATGAGTAAATGAGAGAATAAGTGAAAGTACGTCGAGATGGTTTGGTGGTTCATATGGAAAGGATGGCATGATATTCGGTTGGTTAAGGCGGATGCTATAGTGGTAAATTGTGCTGGGAATTCGAGCGCGCCGGGAGGACTGAATATAAAGTGGATTGAGTCATTAAAGGAATGCCTAGAGGAGAAGAAAGGTGCATAATATGAGCGAATGGAGTAGTCTTGTGAAGGAATATGGTTGTGAGCCCACCTGGGCTTAAGGGTAAAATGAAACCCTTCATTCATACCAGAAGCCATAGTGAGGATCCGTCGCATCCCCGTGAAGCTCTAGGGTGGATTTTTCTATTTCGATGAGTTTTCACTTTAGGGTATAAAGGGGGCGGTAAGACTGGACTTTCTTTTCGATTTGTGTAATTATTTTCTGACACTTTCTTGTTTTCCTCGGTTGCTATGTAAGCACCTTATCTCATGTCTGGAGGAAGAAAGGTGGGTGACGTATATATTATATATATTATATATATATATATATATATATATATAATATAGTATATATATATAATATATATATATATATTTATAAATAATATTAACTAATATTATATATAATTTGTGAATATATAATATATATACTTATATATATATTATATATTATATATATATATATATATATATATATTATATATATATTATTATATACTATATATAGTATGTATATATATATTATTATATATATATATTATATAAAGTATACTTATATATATAAATAGGAATATATATATATATCATATTAGTGGAGAGGTTGTGTGGCAACCGACCGGCTGGGAGACCGAAGAGAAAGTGGATTGAGTCGGTGAACGAATGTCTGAAGGTGCAGAGAAAGCAAATTGTGAGTTTGTGCAGAGGACATTAGAATTAAAGGTTGCAATGAATAGCAGATGAGAATGCTCGGGGTTATGTCATGGGGCGATGTTGGGCCCACCTGGGCCAAGGATAAAACCCTTAATTGACGATTTACCATAGTGATGGTCTCCGTCGCTAAAGCAGTTCCATTGAATGCTCAATGGGTGGGATTTTCTGAGTCTGTCGTGACGAGTTTTCACTGAATTAATGGTACAGAGGGGGCCGGTAATCTGGGCTTTCTTTTCGACACTTGTCATACTCTTCCTACTGCTTTTCTTTTCCGATGCTTGTAGCGCCTCCTTACTCCCAATCTTGGGAAAAAAAGGTTTGATAAGTAAAGAAAGAAATACGTTTATATATATTATATAATATAATACATATAATATATATATATATATAAGCATATATATCTATATATATAGTAAATTACATCTACATATACCTCATATATATATATATTATATACTATTATATATATAGATTGATATATATAATATATATTATATAACAACCACCTCCTTGAATAGGGCTTTGCCCCGTGAGTGGTGGTGTTAACACAGGTTAATAATAAATACCTATATATTACTATATATATATAATATTATATTATATATAAATATATATTTATATATATATATTTTTTTATAATGATATATATATATATAATATTTATATTAATATATTATATATAATATATATATATTATTATATATATATATATTATATACTGTATATATATATATAATACCTATATAGTATTTTTTAATATATAATATAATATATACTATTAGTTATATCTATTATTATTATACTTTAATATTATATATATATTCTATATTATACTATAGTAATATTATGATTATATATAGACGGAGAGTACACGCATACTCGAAAGATGAAATTACCTCCCATATAATGGTGCGCCTTTCTCTTTGCGTTCATATTCTTCACACACTCACCTCAGGCAAAATTATTAACCACCATTTACCACATATTCAGTTATACACATTGATCTAAAGTACACACCACACACTTCTAGTATAGACACCTTACAGAGATCCCTACTACTCATATCCCTGTGTGAGGGGGAGAGAGAAGGAATTTCCCACATCGTATATGTCACTGCGTGTCTTTTTAGAAGGTCGACTAAGGAGGCGTTGTTATTGGTAGTTGTGGTTTGGATGCCTCTTACCATCTATTTCTTGACTAGGAATGCTAATGCAGGCCTCTGAGAAGGGTCGTGATCGCCGTAACGACCTTCTAACTTCGCGAAATTTGTTTATGAATCGTTATGGGTACATGGGAATGTCAGAGGGAAAAATGAGAGAGAGAAGAGAGGAGAGAGGTGATGGATGGTTTTAGAAATGGTAAATTTGATATTTGCCTCGCTCTTGTGACTCTGAAACAAGATGAAAGGAAAAGGTGAAAATTAAGTGGTGTGATGTGAAATGTGTGCGTGCTGGTGTGGAAGAGAATTGTAGAGTGGATAGAGAAGGAGTGCAATTATCTGTTAATTGAGATGACTGTGGTATTGAAGCTTAATGTAGATACTTTTTGAATTGTGTGTTTTAGTTCCTAGAATTCTAATGGTTAAATTTAGTTTTGAAAAAGGTCTAAACTATGTGGTGGTTGTGACGACTATGATCAATCTGAGGTAACGTTGAGAGAGTTCGATAGTTTTGAGGAATAAATCTGGAATTGATGTTTTGGTCTGGAGTAAGTAGGAGCTTCAGAATTGATAGTTTTGGGTGGACCTGAAGATGGCTGATGATAGTGTGATCAAAAAAAAGTTGAACATGGAATTAAAAAAACGGTGGTTTGGTATGGGTGGCGGGAGGAAAATGAGAATAGTGTAGGAAGGTCGATTGATTTCTGTGATAGAAAGATGATAGTATTGTGTCGGTAAAGTTAATGACTTTCTTTACACACCATCCAAGTGAGTATCCAGTAAGTATTACTAGAGTGGGTGGTAAGGTAAGAGATAGTATCCTCTCGAAATAGTGTAAGTGGATGAGTCTAGTGTTGAGTGAAGAAGGAGATGTTGTAAGTATGTGTTGGATGTTAAATCAGTTAGGTTTTTAGGAATGGGATTAAATGTTGATCTATGTATGTTTGTATCTAAGTAAATTTATTTTTGTGGGGCTTGGAATTATGAAGAGAGGAAATGGTTTTGATACGAAAAATGAAAAGTAGGTCTATATAAAAAATTAAAAAGAGTGAAAGAAATTATTATTAATTAATATAAAGGGATAAATAAAAGTACTGATAAGGAGCTCAGCTCCTATTGTAATAAACAGGGTAAAATTGAATGTGAACAAACGTTGATACTGAGCAAAACGGGGCGGCAAATGAAGGAAGCAATTGTTAGAGTCAAAGGAAGTGTGTGGATGTTCTAAAGTAGAAGTAAGAATTTTAACAGCGAATGGTGGAATGAAGAGTGATGAAAGCGGGTTAAAGGTAAAAAAGAAGGGTGGTTGATTGAATGTAATAAAAGCAAATGATGAAGATTCTAAAAGAAAGATGCTTTGGAATTATATAAGGAGGAAAAAAAGAAATTACTAAAAAAAAAGATGTATACGTAGGAGGTAAAAACAAAGAGGATACATGAACAGTTAATGGTGAAAGGATGGAATGAAGTTGAGTACATTACAAGACAATAGGAAGCTCTTCTGGAAGCGCGAGCATAAGGTATAGGAATGAGATATTTTTAGGCTTTCAGGCCTTTTTATAGAATACAATGAAATAGGGATTGGTGCTTTTGTAACTGATGAAGGATGTGAGTAGGAGTGTGGAAAGAACATTCGAAAATCTGCCACAATATTAACCAGTAATGATGAGGTTTAGTGAATTTGTGTTAGCGCTTTTGATGGTTGACAAAGAAGGTAATAGGTAATTTTTTGGGATTGAGGGGTTATTAGTCAAGGAGGACGTAATGGTAGGGTGAGAAAGTTGAAGAATTGGTAAATCAGCAGGTATAGATGAAAATTACTACTAGTGAATGATCAAGAGCGGAGGCGAGATGGTGATTGATGGATTTGGAAGTTGTGTAATAAAGCTGTTATATGGAGGGTATAGTTCCAAGGGATTGGAGGAGAGCGGTAATAGTACCCTTGAAAGGGTAAGGTAGAAAAGGGGAAACTGTAGAAAATATAGAGGGAATAAGTCTTATGAGTGCTGTTAGGAAGTATATGCTGGTATTTTGGTCTCGAAAGATCGTCGAGTTGACTGAATGGGACTGATGGGTGAAGAAACAGGTGCGGTTTAGTGCAGTGAGTAACGAGGAGTTGTGTGTATCAATCTTACATGAAACATAGATGATTGAGAAAAATGAGGGAGAAGGAAGAATAAATTGTATTTAGAGTTTTATGGAATTTGCAACAGGCGTTGTATGATAGAGTTAATAGGAAGCGTTATGTGGCAGGTGTTTAGTGATATATGGTGTTAGGTGTAGGCTTTCGGAATGGAATCACAAGTATGTTTATTGACGATAGGAAGCGTGTGGTAAGAATAAATGTTTCAATGGGTGATCTGGGTTTAGGATTAATAGCGGAGTAAGACAGGTTGTTGTTATTGTCTCCTTGGTTATTCCAATTATGTATATGGATGGGGTTATGAAAGAATTTGAGGTGGAGGCAGAAATGGTGTTAGAATGGTGGAGATCATGGAGTTGAGTAGGAGGCGTGCCATACCTAATTATATGCGGAGTTTGGTTCTGTGTGAGCGATTGAAATAGAGAGTTTGAGAGGATTGATTAGGAGAAAGATTTGGAGGGTGTGTGAAAAGGAAGGGGCTTGAAAGTAAAACGTGGATAAGAGTAAAGGTATGTTATGGTATGTGAGTGAGGACACTCCTCAGTGTGAAAGTTATGTTAGATGGAGGCAGCTAGAACAAGTGTCTGAGTTAAATATTTTAGGGTATAATGTTGGATGAGAAGGAACGGACGATGGCAGAGTGTAGGTATGGAAAGTTGTAAATGTCAGGAAGGTGGCTGGTGCAATTTAAAATCGTTAGTGAATGCAAAGGGACTAAGTCTTGGGGGTGCTAGGGTCTTACATGAGGGTATGTGTTACCTGTGTTAATTGTATATGGTAGTGAGAACTATGGTCTGGGAATAAGAAGTATAGATCTAAATTCAATGTGTTCAGGGAAGATGGACAATCTTAGGAGGTGTTCGGGTTGAGAAGAATTGATAAAGAGAAGAATGAACCGAACGTAGTAGAGAGTGGTGTGGTGTGAAGAAAGGGGTAAAATGGAGAGACATAAATGAAAGTATGTTTGGTTAGATGTTTTGGTTCATGTGGAAGATTTGAATGATAGTGTATTAGGTAGTTAAGCGTGATGAGTTATAATGGTGAGATGAGTATGTTGGGGACCGATTCTGGCTGGTCTTTAAAGAGCCTCTGAAGAGAGAAAGTGGAATTTGAGAAGATACGGTGAACGAATGTCTGAAGGAGAGATGAAATGTGAGTTTGGTCAGAGGCGAGAATTAATAGTGCCTTATGATACGGAATAGAGGAATGGCTGGAGCTTTATTTTTATGAAAAAGAAAATTCTCGGGTAGGTTGATGGCACACCTGGAGCCAGGAGGATTGAACCCTACATTGTACGATTTACCATAGTTTGTTGGATCCAGCTGTCGCTTGGTCCAATGATGATCATAAGGATGGATTTTCTGTCTGTACCGAGCTACTCTCACTAATAATGTACGCAGGGGGCGGTAAGGCTGGCTTTCTTTTTGACTTCGACATTTGTCATTTTCTCCTACTGCTTTCTTTCCGATGCATGCTTGTAGAGCACCTTACCCCCAATCTTGGGGCAAAGGGGAAGATGAGAAAGAAAAGAAAGAAGAATATATATTAGGGATGTTACCAGATAGTAATCGGTATCTCTAGGTTATACTCAGGTATCGGATATTTTCAGTACGGCCAATTTTGATGGTATCGGTATGTATCCGGTATCGGTTAAAATGAGCCGATTATTCTCGGCCGATAGCCGTTCTTACTTTTTTGGGTGAAAAATTATGAGAAACTTTAAGATTAATAATAAATAACTAGTTTGATATAGATAGCTAGAACCAAGTTACGTTTTTTTTTTTCCTCAATTTCCTTTTTAACTTAGACTTTTAGCGTTTCTCCACTTGTCTTTAAGACGTAAAATTACCTATTTGGATGGCATTATTATTAATTATATACAGTACTTTATCTACTTTATTTTAGTTGATCAATAGTATGTTCGTGTGCTGTTATTCGTACGCCATCAAGTACAAGCCCGTGAGTTGTGTGAGTGTTTTCAAACTCTCTTTATTACTCCATATTTTTGATATTTGCATATTTACTGTAAATACGATTTAAATTTAGGTTTTTAGCGTACAGGAATAAAAAAAAAAAATAGATTTCCTATAATTTCTCCTTTGCTTTTTGTCTATTTGTTTATGTCTGTTTTTTGTTTTTTTTTTTTTTTTTTTTTTTCGCTGTGATGCGTGTGCGTGTATTATAGGGATTATGCTCCACGCAGACGTGGCTCGTTCTTCTCTCGACTTTACGCGCAGCACTCAAATGCGCGATCGTCTATATAACTCTGACCCATTGGAATATACCTCTTCTAAGCTGTAAATCATAATTTATGCTTTGTCTTTGAGACGCAGATGGATAAGGAATTCAATCCTTCAAGCTCGTTGAATAATAACTACAACTTATTTTTATAATTTTCCGTTGAAGGGTGGAGTATTGTGCCTATGTAAATAAAATCTTTTCAAGATAACACGTCTCCAGAATCTTCGAATCTCTAACTTAGATGATCTGGTCTTAAAAATCTTTCTTTCTTCTACTACAATTATCTTATGCTTCTACTGTTCTTCGTCTAGGAACAGATTTTCATGCCTTCTTTTTGATTACCTTTACTACGTCTCACAGAGACTGCTTATATCTTCTCATCCAATGCTGAGCAGGTCCTCTATTATAGGGGATTTCAATGGATACAAAACTGAATTGTTGGTTTCCTCACATACTGAATTTAGTTAGGAGAAGCCGAATCATTCTATTTCTCAACGATCTGGGAGCAACTGATTAAATAACCTACACCCTCCGGATCGTCCTAACCGATTCTTGAAACACACTTGACCTATGATTCACCACTAGTCCTGCTCTCTTAAAAATACACACCTTCGCTTCCTATCGGTAAAATTGACCACAACCTTATATCCACTTTAATTTTAATACTTTCTCTCCAACATCTCCATCCGGCCCTATGACGCGTTTTTTCTGGCACTTTTGATCGCGGCCGAGTTGGGGGCTTGCGTTGCTTTCTACAGCTAACTATAATTGAAGGACTATTTGGACTCTTCAAATGCTTCAGATTCTGCCGATAAGTGGGAACTGTAATTGTACCATGGGATGAAGCAGGTTCAGTCCTTCTTCGACTTAAATCTTTTTCTCTCAAAATCCCATGGTTCGATCGTGCTTGTTCCCTGGCCATTCAGGCATAGAGACAATGCTTATCGGCGGTGATTTAAAAAATTTGCTCGATTCTCTATCATACTTGCTAAATTTTCATTCAGATAGAAATCGCTGCAGGGATACTCTTCGAGGAGCAAAGCGGACTTTCATTAAACGAAAAGTGAGCTCTGACCTCCTTGGTTCTGCTACTGATAAATCTTTCTGTGGTCTCTTGCCAAAAAACCATCTCTAACAACTTTCTGTAAATCTGCCCTGTTGTCCTCTTATTCGCTCTGATTGATCTGTAGCTAATACTCCAACTAAAAAGGTCAATCATCTCTTTTGCGCCTCCTTTTTTCCAATAATTCAACCCTGGACGTTTTGTATTCCGTCTTCCTCCTCCTTCTCTCTCAGGTGTCCTAGGCCTTTACCTGTCATTTTGATCGAGTGCATGAGCTCCTGAAATCTATGAACGTTAGGAGGCGGGTGGCCCAGATGCATTCCTCCCCGATTTTGAGGGAGTGTGCATCCGTGCTGACCCCGCCCCTTCAACTATATTCTCTATGCCTCTAAGCTAGCACTTTCCCTCAGTGTTAAAAGCGTGCATATGTCCAACCTATTCCGAAAAAATGAGGCCGCTTCTGATCCTTCTAACTATCGGCCCTATACTCTCCCTTGTATTCTTTCTAAGATGCTTTGAAACCTTTCTCAACTCTTCACTTCTTAGATCACTGGAATCTCTTCCCTTTTTCTTCTGTTACCAGAACGGGTATTTCGGTGCTCGAAGATTTACTGGCGATAACTGTTCCATATCTTAACAGATTTATGGTTTCCACCCTTAGGAACTACGGAAGACTTGTGTGGTGGCGCGCTTGACTATCGCAAAGCATTTGACCGGTATGGCACTCGTCATGCATCCCAAAGTTCCCTCCTTTGCGTTTTCTTCTTCTCTACTCATGTCTAGCTTTCTTTTCAAATCGCTCAATGTTTGTCGGCTGTTTTGATGGGGCGACTTCTTTTTTTGTCAATGGTGGTGTTCCCCAGGGTTCTGTTTTATCTCTTACTTCTATTCCTCTTTTTCATATGATCTTCTCACCTGCACATCTACTCTATCCGCTCATATGTCGATGACTTGACCTTTTCACTTCTGCAACTCATATCGAAATTCTGCTCCATCTTTTGCTCATAGAATTGCCTCTCGTCTTTAATCATTTCCGATTCAATTATCGCTGATCTGGATAGACTTTCAGGGTTGGGTCGTCTCAATAAAAATTGAAATTTAAATTCTTTAAAAGACAGCAATTTTTTACAAATCTCTCTCTAAGACAGCTAACTTTCCTATCTCTTATCGACGGTCTTTCGTATCTATTGTTGACAATAGCATCCTTGGCTTTAACATTAAACAAAAAAATGTTTTGAGAACCTCAAATCACCAGTGGTTGCTTAGGGCGGCCTCAAAGAACTGGCAGTTCTTGTTTAGATCGCGAGACTTTTTTCCTCTTCTCAGTTACTCACCTATACAAGCGTCTCATCCGCCCTTTGTATGGAGTACTGCTTCATATCTGTGGGGGCGGGGGCTCTGGTTTTCATCCTGCTTTAGGATAGGGTCAGTCAAAGGCCAAAGACTTATAGACTTTTCCTGTACTTCTAGTCTCACTTGACCCTTATATTTGCGGCGCCGATGGTTGGTGCTTTTATCCCCTTTTCTATAGACTGTAGAGGCAAAGTGATCGAGGGAAATACACTCGCGTACGCCACCGCTTTACGATGCCCTCGTAGACAAAGGGTGCTGTGGCGGCGCAGAGTTTTGTGTTTGATGTTCAGTACAACTCCAGGACTGAGTATCGCTGCCAGTGGCTTCTTTCTTTTAGCCACCTCTGTTCGTGGAATCTTCTTCCACATCTGTGTTTCCTACTCAATTAATTTCCCTCACTTTAAAGCGCGTCTGTGCTCACTGCGTAAATTGCGTATTAGTGGATTTTTGAGGCGGTTTCAAGCACCCACTTCTTGATATAGTGTGTCATGCCGTGAGCGGCCGAGTTTGACAACTGTAAAAAAAATAAATCAAATAAAAGTTCTAATAAGGATTCCTTAAGCTAGCTGAAAACCCCCCAAGAATGGCACCTCCGACGGAGAACCACTTCTAGAATGCATTAATAATGCGTCAACCAACGTGAGCGCTTGCTCGCTTGACAAAAAAAGAGACAGAGAGCTCTGTCAGAAGCAGCCCGCCTTATCTGCATTACCCCTGCAACCGCAATGATAGTGAGCCCCGCTGGTGGGGCTCTCTGGTCTCATCACGACAGTGAGAAGCACCTAATGAAGAATTGAGTTGGACTCTCTAGCAGGCCAGCTGTCTCACCTTGATACGTTACCGGGCCGCGCAAATCGCGGCGGCTACACTGACACCTTCGTTTCGGCCCGAGGCGTATTCAAGACTTCAGCGTCACCGCGCAACACTCGCTCTGAAACCTGACAGAGGACAATCATCAAAGAGCAAAGATAAAGTCAAATTTGCAGTTTGTCCAACTGGGGGTTGAGGCTCTACGAAAACAATGGAGATGCTGCCTACAAAGAGAATCCTTTCATGCGTTGCATGAAAATGGGCAAGGTTTTCATTATTATCAGTGCTTGAGGCAAATAATTATCATCACCTCCTTCATCAGTCGGAAGAGAGAGCGTATTATATAGCGTAGGTAGGAATGTAAACACCCCAAAAAAGGAACAGTCTCTCGCCAGATATAGTGAAAGCTTAATGTTTTTGCATTCCACAACTTTTGGGTGAATTTTGAATTTGCTCGCATTAATATGATAGTCTATTCTTAAGGTGGATTCGATTATGCTCGCATGTGTTGGATAATAGCCCGGCTTTTTTTTATTTTAACTGTTCGGGACTGATTAGGATGGAGGTCTCTCTTCGTTATTCCCATCATTTCTCTCTGGATATTGTAGCTAGTTAACTCAATCTTTCTTGTAAATTTAACTCATGTTAAACATAAAGGCCTCGTAGGTAACTTCTTTGATAACGATTATGCCTTACTTGAAAATGGAAATGGAATATTTCTTAAAAACACAAACATACAAAACTCTCATTAATATTATACTTGAAATTATTTATTCCTTTAAACGGTACTATTTTAATTTATAAAATAAAAATATGCTAAACAGGGCACAAGCAAATATGAAATATAAATGACTAAGTATTGTTTGTACAGGAGATGCAATTTCACTTGAGTTGCCTAGCAGTGCACAATGTTCTATCTTATTTTACACAATTGTATTTATATATATTAATTAAAAGTTGATCTCTGCGTTCAAATGTGGGTATCCAGCTCTTTGTAATCGGATTACGGCAAACCTAATAAAAAAATAGTATATAGTACCTTTCTATCGTCAAACGTAAAAGGCGTCTTTCTTTCTAGGTTATATACTGTTGTTACAATCCCCCTAAGTTATAGTATAGATAATAAATAACTATAAAGCGTCCATTTAAGTAGTAAGGTAAGTACAATATATAATATCTAGCTAAACTTATATATAATGTATAATATATATTATAATATACATATAATATTTCTCATTAAATATATTATTTATTACCTATCTAATAACTCTTTTTATTATTATATATATTATATATATATATACTATAATATATTAAATAACCTAGGTGTATTGTTTATACACTCAATATTATATATATATTAAGTAGGTCTATAATCTCAGCCTCAGGGGTAGTGCTAGGAAATATAAAGGTGTACTATATATATATTATTATTAGAAAATAATAAAAATATATAAGTATAATTATATAGCCACTATGTTATTTAGTATAGTGACACTATGTGGGCCATACTCACTTTTAGGCACTCTACATATATATATTATATGTGATAGAGACCTACCTATAACTGTAGGCACTTATCCTATACATTATAGCAAAAAAAATTGCTATACAAGCTTTTAAGAGCACTCAATATGAGTCGAAGTTTGGCACTCGGTATTATGGAACAATAGATATGAGATAGAATGGAAGGAGAGCAGTGTAAAGAGTATAATGATATATCTTTGATTCGAAGAGCACTTCAAAGAAAAAAATTGCTAAGTTAAAAAAAAATAGGAGCAAAGTTGGTGTTGCAGATGAAGAATGGAAGGAAGAGCAGTGTAAAGAGTGCAATGTTACCTTTGAATGTGAGGAGGATTTAAAATATCACCTAACGTTACATACCCATTCAGAACCAAAATTGTTCAAATGCCCAAAATGCGACTATGAATGCAACAAAAAGGGCAAATTGAATGTACATATGTGTTCACATAATGATAAAAAATTGTTTAAATGCACCGAATGCGACAATGAATATCAATTTAAACATTCTTTGAAGAGACATTTACTAAAACATTTTGGTAATGTGCTTAAATGTTCTGAATGCAGTTATGAATGTTATCAAAATCGTCAGTTAAAAAACCATGTGCTTTCTCACAATGAGAAGAAATTGTTTAAGTGTTCCGAGTGTAATTATGAATGCAATGTTTTGAAATACTTAAAAAATCATTTGTTAACACACACTGAAAAAGAGAAGTTGTTCAAATGTTCTGAATGTGATAAAGAGTATTATACTAGTAGTCATTTGAAAGCTCATAAGTTAACACACAGAGATACGAAGTTATTGAAATGTTCTAAGTGTGATTATGAATGCAATGAAAATTCCCAATTAAAAATCCATATGTTAGTACATAATGATTTTAAACTTTATAAATGTTCCCAGTGTGACTATGAATGCAATTATAAATCCACATTAAGTAAACATATGTTAATTCATTGTGATGATAAATTTATAAAATGTCATCAATGTAATTATGAATGTAATAGAAAAGACTATTTACGCAAACATATGATAAAACATCACAATAAAAATGTCCCGAAAAGATCTGAAAAGAAGAACAAAAGACATTTGGTAAGAAATGTTAAATTGATTAAATGTTCAAAATGTAATTATGAAACCAAATTAAAAAGTGTCTTGGCGCATCATATGTTAACGCATAATGATAATAAATTATTCAAATGTTCTGAATGTGATTATGAAACAAATTATAGAGCAACATTAAGTAGGCATATGTTAACACACGGAGATAAAAAATTATATAAATGTCCTGATTGCGATTATGAATGTAATCAAAAAGTTCATTTGAATAATCATCAGTTGAAACATAGCGGTATAAAAATGTTCAAATGTTCCGAATGTAGTTACGAAGGGAACAGAAAGGATCGTTATCAAAAGCATATCTTAAAACATACTCAAGAAAAAAATTACAAAGAAGAATCAGGTTGAATTTATGAGAGTAAGGGACCTAGGTTAAGAATAGAGATGATTATAATGGTTAATAAAGAAAAGCTAAAAGTAGATTTAATATGAAAAAGTAAACTTTAAATTATTCTCAGGAGAAACTTACTGTTGATATCATAGTTCAGATGATTGCAGTATTGTTTGAAACGTTAAAACATGCTTAAAATACTAATTTTAGTAACGATTTGCAATTGCTTCATCTAATAGCCGAGGATTATAGATGGTCTTTGAAATGTATGGAAAATAAGACCGGAAGTATTTTTTTTTTCACAGTTGTCACCACCAAGCACGGGCAGAGCCCTATTTAGGGAGGGGGTGTTGCACACCAAAATTTCATCCACTAGCGCAAATTACGCAGATGAACAGAGACGCAGGCGTTAATAAAGTGAGGAAGATGAAATTCAGCAGGAAACACAGAAGATGGAAGAGAGTTCCACAGAATAGAGGAAAAGCAAATATATTTACATTTGCAAAAGGGAAGTGTAACAAACTGAAAGTATATTCAAGACTTGAAACTTTAGAACCGATCATCTGTTTTATATTGGGAAGTCCGATGTTTTCAATTAGCAACAATTAAAATTGGTATTGAGAAATACTTGTAGAAATCGGTAAATCTACAGACGTTATCTTGGGAGAGTTTTGGTTGTTTTTTTTTTTTTAATCAGTATTGTAAAAATAAAATAAAAAAAACATATCAATATCATGTTTATTAAAGGAAAAATGGTGAGTAGGTGAAAAAAGAGATCCAAGAGTAAGTTTCTTTTGTGTTATGCTATGCAAGTCCGTCCCATTAATAGAAAAACAAGAGATTCTTTCTTCCAAAATTCTTTTGTATAACGTTTGATACTATATTATAAAAGTATTTTTTATATTAATAAAATTTTTTTTTTAATTAGAATGATTATTTTTATATTTACAGTTATTTATGCTTTCTTTGTACATATATTTTATATTAATTTGTTATTCTCCGTTTTTCATTTATCCTACACTTTGATTACATATTCATATTTTTCTATTTATAGTTGTAAAAGATGGTTGCTACTTAATATTTTTATGAGTCACTTTGCAGTGCATCTTTAAATAATATCGGTGAGATACAAACCTGAGAAATGGTTAATTTATAAAATAATAATTTCAAAATTATAAAAAAATTAAAATGTTTGTGGTTGAATTTATAAAAAAAATTGAATTCAAGAAGTGAATTTAATGCAATATTAAATACTTCAAATTGGTTATAGTCATTGAAACTGTGAAGTGTAAATGAGAATCTTTCCTACAACCTTTTAAAGTAATATAAGTAAAGATGTAGGCTGGTACTATTTTGGATGTTGCTTGGTTTAAATTGCTTTTTTTTTTTTTCAAAATGTAACTGGTATATCAATAAAACTGATAAAGTTCTGCAACAATGGTATTTATAAAGTTAAAAGTATCCCATTATTATTATTTTTATTTCAGTTCTTTTTGAAAAAATATATATATATAGTTCTGTATTTCCTTTTGACATTTTGTAGCGTATTTCTACTATTGAAAGCCGTTATCGTTATTAAACCAATTTTAGTTCCAATTGAAGTATATGGATATTTTCTCTTCTTGCGGTGAGTCTTCGACAAATACAATTTTAATCTTTCATTTACCATAAAGCAGATATGTCGTATTCTGTTTTGCCTGATGGATATAGATGCGTTTTTTAGTAGTAGTAGTAACTTTTCTAAGATCTTTTGAAAGTAGATTTTGTGTTATAATGAACCCCCGTTAATTTTTTTTCAGCGGATCACCAAGAATTAACTATTTAAAACTTTAAAATTAATTAAATTTATCTCATGGTCTAATATTTGGAGAGAAAGGAACATATATTGATGAAGTTGTAAACAAAATAAATGAGAAGAAAATGAAATTATCGTTTTAATACAATAGTTTTACACAAGCAAGTAAAGGAAATTATTTCGGTTATCTTTTCATTCATTCCATTTTTTTTTATTTTAACTACAAAATTCTCATTTCTTCAAACCTTTGGGGACCCCTAGGGGTCCACCGGATATAGCTTAAGAAACACTTCTATACTAACAATCTGCGCAGAATGTGAAATTTCCCATGAAAAATCTAAGTAAAAAGTGATACTATAAAATAGGACCAGAACCCTAAGAAAGAACTAAAAAAAAAATTTAATTCTATGTAAATTAAATAGTCATTCAAAGAAAACGAGCACTCGAGCAAATTGAGTTCTAAACAAAGTCGTCGAGGCAATCTATTTAAAAAGTTAATTGCTGTTGCTGAAGAAATACTTTCTCCAATCTTAGCAATATATATAATTTTTCTATCAGGACCTCTAGTTCTCCCATCGTAGTTTATCATAAAGAACTCACTCTCCTCGACATTTTATACACCTAAATCATATCCATTTTAAGATGTCTATTCCATAGAAAACGTGCCCAGATTTTATCGCCAAACAAAACCACGGCCTTGGAAGATTTGCGGTTAATTAAAAACTTAATTGAAAAGAATTTTTTCTATTAAAAACCAGTGTAGCTGGTTCAAGTGTATCTCGTTAAATAAAAAATTATCTAAATCAAATAGATATTCGAGCTCTTCTGTTTAAAAACAAACCGGAAATCTTTTTGTACACTTATCTGATTTTTTAAACTATTTAATCTGATGCTTCTGTAATACCAAGATTGAGTCTAAAGAAAAGTTAATTTCTCGAAATTACATAACCTTGAAGCTCTCGGTAACTTCCACATTTTTCATGTTACCGAAATAAAACATTTAAACTTTTAACTGGCGATTTTCCTCATTTCAATATCAATTCTTACAAGGAATCTCTCTCTACCCTTTGCAGAAAAGAATAATTCAAAGTATGTAAATAACCATATACGCAATTAAGGTCAAACTTCAGCAAAAACAAAAAATCAATAGTCAGTAAAATATATGATAAGCAAAATTTAATATATTTCTTTCTTTACCTACCTATTCTTCCCAAGACTGGGAGTAAGGTGCGCTACAAGCATCTGAAAAGAAAAGCAGTAGGAGAATATGACAAATGTCGAAAAGACTTACCCCCTCCCCCTTTCTGTACCATTAATTAGTGAAACTCGTACACAGACAGAAAATCACCGCTAGAGCTTCATGTGGACCTGCGACGAGGCCTCACTATGGTAAATCGTAATGTAAGGGTTCTATCCTTTGGCCAGGTGGGACCAATAACGCCCGCATTCTCGTCCTATCATGCACCTTTAATTCCGCCTCTGCCAAACTCACATTTCTTTCCTTCAGACATTCGTTCACCGACTCGATCCACTTTCTCTTCGGTCTCCCAGCCGGTCGATTCCCAACACACTCACCACTATACATCCGCTTAACCAACCGACTATCATTCATTCCTTCCACATGACCAAACCTTCTCAACATACTTTTCATTTATTCTCTTTTACCCCTTTCTTCAAACCACACATATCTTTCTAAACTCTCTAATAAGTTCATTCGTCATTTTTAATCAATTTCTCTCACACCTAGCATGCTCCTAAGATGTCCATCTGAACACATTGAACTTTAGATCTATAACTTCTTATTCCTCCAGTCCATAGTCTCACTACCATACCATAACACAGGTAAACAACATAACCCTCATGTAAGACTTCAAGACTTGGTCTCTTTACTTCCACCAAGGATTTAATTTGACCAGCACCTTCCTGCCATTCAAAACTTTCCTACTACACTCTGCATCATCCGTTCCCTTCTCATGCAACACATTACCCTTAAATATTTAAACTCAGAACACTTGTTGCAGTTGCTAACATAACTAACTACACACTGAGGACTGTTCCCTCTACTCCACATAACCTTACGTCCTTATCTACGTTTATCTTTCAAACCCTCCTTTTTACTATACCCCTGCCAAAATACTCTTACACTTATCTCATCCTCGCGCTTCTCTCCTCTTTTCAGATTACGTCCACACTAGAACTTGCCTAAATCAAATGGAATACTCCTGCATTAGGAATAGAGTGAGGGGCACGCCACTCCCACTCATCTCCATCTATACATACACTTCTAAAACACCATTTCCCTGATCTCTCCCACCCTCAAGATTCCTTTATCCAATAACTCCTCATCCAATATACCACATTCGAATATGACCCAAGAAGGTAACTGACATGACCACAATCTCTAACTCTCATCACTAGTCTATTAATTGCCTCAACTAATGCTCATCGCACATTTGACATAACATCCCTAATATTAATTTATTTATCCTTCTTCTTCACCCATATTTCAACCCGCTTTCACTATCTACACGTTTGCTATATTTATCATCAATGGAAAAACTGATTTGATTTGGATCCAACCGATTCCCTTCCTATATCACGAGCCATCACACCCAAACGCCACCATCTTAGGTTCCTTCCACCATCACAGTCCTATCGCAGCTACTTTCTACTCGAAACACTAAAAATGCCCGCTAATTAGCCATACAATTGCCTCTCTCACCTACATTACTCTATGCATACTCACTGAACTTTCCCACGTTATATCTAGTCTTGCTTGCATTAACTCCTTGTCATTACACATCTCATCATAGAGTATTTAATTTTATTCTTGCTTATCGCCTCTCATATATCTCACACTCATCTGTGTTTTAATGTGACCTCTCAAGAATTGTGATCCACACATTCCTCAATTCACTCCGGGACACATATACCCTCTCCTTTTATTAACAACCTTCCTACATAAATCCATCAGCATACTCCCTTGTTCTTTCTCAATTCGACTTCTATCAGTTACCTCCTCTGCGAACTTTCAATTATTCATCGACAAGCGTATACAACCCATATCTCACTTCTCTTTCCTAACGAACCAAATAATTGCCACAGCCATATCCTTTCCTCTAACACTCCAATACTTATCCCGACTTACTTTTATCAGTTCCCCTTTCCTCAGCCTTCGTACTCTTCTTCTAATAATACTCCATACAGGCATTATTTTATTTTCTTGGATTTACACCGCTTCATCGCATTAAATCTATTTTAAAGGAAATTATATCATTACTAGGTTAATATTGTGCGCTTTTGGTTTATTTCCCTCTTTCTCATAAACGCTTATTAGCATCAGATCTTCTCTAATCCAATCATTTCAGCCATACTTTCTTTTTCGCTGGTCGCTTTTCTTTGTTATCATTTTCGATCACCTATTGGTAATTTCATCTATACTTGCAGATTTATCATTCTTCAACTGTCAACGCCATTTCTCACTCTAAACCTCATTACTTCTCTCCTTCTTAATCGCGTCTCATCCATGAGAATAGCCTATTTCCATCTTGTACATCAAACCCACACATCATTTTCACACTAAACCTTTCATCATTATTACTGTTATTATTTGTGCAGATTTTCGAAGTGTTCTTTTTCCCACATCATCCCCCTACACCATTCCATTTCCCCTCAGGTTACAAAAAAAGCACCATCCCTATTTCATTATTCTAAGCAGATTCCCCTTATCTCATTCTTACCCTTACGCGCTTCCTTCCAGAAGAGCTTCCTATTCCCTTGTATGGCCCCATTCATCCTCCTCCTTCCAAACTGTTCCATTTACCTCTTGTTTTCTCCTATAATAAGGTAAATGAAAGTTTGGAAGGAGGATCGAATGAGGACAAGGGAATAGGAAGCTCTTCGGAAGGAAGCGCGAAAGGTTAAGAATGAGTAATAAGTGGGAATCTGCTTAGAAAAATGAATAGGGAGGGTGCCTTTCGAAACTGAGGAAATGGATGTGAGTGGAGAGTGTGGAAGAACACTTCGAAAAATCTGCACAATTTAACAGTAATGAAGAGGGGTGTTAGTGAAATGTGTGTGGTGTTTGATGGTCCAAGAAGGAATAGGTATTTGGGATTATATATATAATATATATTATATATATATATAATATATATATATATATAGATATAATATATTATATATATATATATATATATATATATTATATTATATAATATATACTAGTATATTATATAATTATATATAATATATATATATAATATATATATATATATATATATATACGTTATATATATATATATATCGAAAAGAAAACCCAGCCTTACCGCTCCCTTATATTACCCTTTTAGTGAAAACTCGACCCCAGTCAGAAAAAATCCACCCTAGAGCTTTCACGGGACCGCGACGGGACCCCTACTATGGCATCTCGTCAATGTAGTGTTCATCCCTTTGGCAGGTGGGCTACAACCACGCCCCTCTACAAATCTCGCCATTTCACTCCTATTATGCACCTTATCTTCTCGCCTCTGCCAAACTCACATTTCTCTCCTCGAGCACTCTCTCACTGACTCAATCCACTTTCTCTTTCCGTTTCGCCAGCGGTCGGTCGATTACCAGCACCATTTACGTCACCAACTATACATTCGTTTAACCAACCGACTATCATCCATCCTTTCCACGTGACCAGACCATCTCAACGTACTTTTATTTATTCTCCTCATTTACCCCTGCACAACCGAACAACACTTAATACGTTTCATTCCTTCATTTTTATTTCAATATTTTTCCTCCACATGCAAGAAAATTAAAAAAGCTGTGTCCTCTGAAAACACTATTGTTATTTATGTATTATACCTCTTATACCAGATCATAGTCTTACTACTAATACATAACAAGACGTAACAACAATATACCCTGCATGTAAAACGCTAGGGGACTCAAGACTTATCCTTTACATCCACCAAGACATTAATTGCACCAGCCCCTCTTCCTGCCATTTCACGAACTTTCTACTTAACAACAATAAACATAACAAAACTTTAGCATCATTGTTCCGTTCACCTTTTCAATTCCTGAATATAATATAACCAGAGATTTAACCCTAGAGCTATTTGTATAAAAACCTGTCACCTTCTAACATAACTTCACACCGAGGACTGTTCTCACTACACACATCATCCCCCTCACATAATCACATTTCATTCATGTTACGAATGCACCACCCTATTCATTATTCTATAGACGATTCCTTAATTTCTCATTCTAACTGTTCAACGCTTCCTTCCAGGAAGAGCTTCTTTAATTACCTTGTATAGTTCACCATTCATGTACCTCTTCCAGAAACTGTTCCATATTAAACACTCATTTTTTACTCTCTTTCTACGTATGCACCTTTTAGTATTTCCTTTTTTTCCACCTTATATAATACAAACATCGTTCTTTTGAAACTTCATCATTTGGCTTTTAGTACATTCAACCACGGGCTTCTTTTTTTACTTCTTAACTGCGTTGCATCACTTGCTTCATTCCAACCACTTGCACTGTTAACATTCTTAACTTTTCCTACTTTAGCACATCCACATACTTCTTCTTTTGCACTAACAACTGCTTTCCTTCATTTGCTCCGATTTGTTTTGAATTGTTCACATTCAAATGATTTGATTACGAGCGCTCTCTTAAATACTTATCCTATTACCTTGATTCACTTAACTCTCATTCTTAATTCTAAAACCCACTTCTTTTCCTAATATCTCTTCCTCTCCATCCAAAGCCCTCACTAACTTCAATTATATATCGATAATACAACATAATTACGATAATCCATTCCATTAACCCTCCCATACGACTTAAAATCCCAACGCCATACTTCAAGCAATCTATCTCTTCTGTTATCAACACAAAATCAATGTCTTATACTTTCAACTTCAATACTCATACTTTTACACTTAACCATCAATCTAAGCATACTCTTTTGAATACTCTTGTTTAAAGAAAGTATTACTTACACACATACCTCTCTCCTCACAGAAAGCAATCACTAAATCTTGATTATTATTAAACTGTTAAAAGTTTGGATAAAATTCTCAGCAAAATATAGCCTGAATTTGGGTTACTTTACCCGAATAAAATACAATTTTTATTATTTAAGAAGTAATGAAATTCAGAATAGTGATTTCACTTTAATAATATGTCTGGTCTTTTATTATTGAATTCATATTAAAAAATTACACTTTAACTCATTAGTAATAATAATAAAAAAACGGTACAATAGGCTGATATCAGCATGAAATAAATGAACTAAATATCAGAACCAGGAAATTGTTTCATTCTTACCAAATTATAAAAACCAATGTATGGCGAGGATATGTATGCTTAGAGAAGAGGGAGGTATGGGAGTTCCTATGATCGAGAGATTCATCAAAAGATATAATAGGATTAAGTGAATATCAGAAGGTAAAACGAAGCCAATTTATGAGATAGGTGAAGGACCATGTAGAAAGAAAGTCGACCACAACATCCATCATAAAAAGGTCTCGAGACTATCTTCTAGAATACTCTGTTGAAACGACAGTTGGAGGAGAAATGGAAAATGAGGAATTAAAAAATTAAATCAGTAAAATAAAAGAGAAGTAAAGCAGAGAATGAAAATAGTTGGAGAAGATACAAGCAAACTAGGCATTTTTAAGAAGTATTTGACAGGGAGATTATCAGTAAAGAAAGAACAATCGAAAAGATACCTAAGGTTTGAGGAGGAAAGAATTAATAAAGGCGCAAGATGCAGGTTTGAGGAAAAAGAACTGCAGAGACAGGAGCAGAATGTGTTGTGTGGAAAGCGAATCGGTGATTCATACATATACTTTCTGGAGTGGAGTCTTAATATTGGTCTCATCTGGACAGTTTATTAATCGGAGAGAGCCATGACCTGCTGAATGTCACTTCATTCATCTACTAGATTATGTAGTTCCAGTGAAGTATAATACGTTTGGAACTGCAGAGACAGGAGCAGAATGTGTTGTGTGGAAAGCGAATCGGTGATTCATACATATACTTTCTGGATGAGAAGCTATACTCCACTGACAGTTTTATACGGAGAGAGACATGACTCTGAATGCAAACTCATTCATCACAGATTATGTAAGAAGTATAACGTTGAGACTGAATCATACTACTACAAAAATCATGTGTCTTTTAAATTTATGGAGAAGGAAATAAAAAATTGTCGTTTTAAAAATGAGTTAAAAACATATTGAAGAAAAAATTCAATAAAGAAGCTACATACTACACACAAAAAATTAAATATCTATATATTTTTTAATATCGACTAAATGTGCTTCAAATTTTTTTTTTTTTTACCATGGTATAAAATTTAAATCTACAACGCTAATCTTAATTTTGTAGAACTCACAAAAATGGGACGAATTTTACAATTTTGTTTGAAAAAAATACATAACACCTTTTCAAAATATAATCAAAACACTGGAATCTTGAACATTGGTTCACATACTGCCAGTAGGAGCAGGATGGGGATTCATCTGGAGTAATAAAAAAATAATAAAAAAAATATGTTCTATTAAAAAAAATAACAATAAAATAAAAAATAATAAATATAAGTCGAATCACAATTACACTATCGCCGGGAAAATGTCCCCCAAAGTGTTAATTTCTCAAAAACGAACATTCAGGCTGCAAAATAATCAATACCCCAACGTATCTCCCCAATTAATGAAGCTGCACGAGATTTCAAGCTCGTATCTTCTTTCAGTTGGCCAATATCATGTGACAATTAAGGTAATAAGGTAATTAATATATTTAAAAATTTTAATCTTCTATGGTTTGTACAGAACTACTAAAAATAAGAAAATCAAATGAAAGTACTAATTCAATTCATTTATTTAAAAAACTACCTAACTTATTTTTAACTTTTGTACCATTTATAAATCATTTTACAGATTTCTACACTTTTGGAGTATATTTGTACAGAGTTTGGCTGGCGCAACCTGTTCGTGATGTCATGTGTCTTTTAAAGCCATATCTAAGATTCGTTTCGTAATTGCAATTGAGACATTTAAACAATTTTATATTACTATGTTTTAACATGTGGAGCTTCAAACTTACTCTCTGATTGCACTCATAATCACATTCAGGACATTTTAATAACTTTTTATCACAGTGTTTTGCCATATGTCTTCTTAAGTCTCCATTACGATTACATTCATACTCGCATTCATTACATTTAAACAACTTCTTATCACTGTGTGTTTGCATATGGGTTTTGAAGTTTCCTTTGTGATTAACTTCATAGCTACATTCAGAACATTTAAATAATTTTACATCGGCATGTGTCGCCATGTGTATTTTAAGATTTTCTTTATGGCTACATTCATAACTGCATTCAGAACACTTAAATTCTTTAACATCACTGTGTGTTGACATGTGTCTTCTCAAGGAGTGATGATAATTACACTCATAGCTACAATGGGAACATTTATATAATTTTGTATCTCTATGTTTTAAAATATGAGTTTTTAACTGTGCCTTTTGGTTACATTCGTAGCTGCATTCAGGACACTTAAAGAGTTTCGTATCATTATGTGATAACAAATGGTTCTTCAAATTTCTATCACTTTTACATTCAAAATTGCAAAGGGAACATTTAAATAATTTTTCATCAGTATGCGTTAACATATGGTATTTTAAGCGAGTATTTTCGTTACATTCATAGTTGCAATCAGGACATTTTAATAACTTTATATCACTGTGTGATAAAATATGTACTTTAAAGTGGCCACTGCGATTACTTTCATAACAACATTGACTACATTTATATAACTTTGTTCTTTTGCTAGAAAGCAAATGCCTTTTCAGATCATCTTTGCAAGAAAAGATCACACCATGTTGTTTACATTTGAATTCTTTCCAAATTTTATCTAAGACTTCCTTTCTATGGTCTTGAAAATCTGCCTCTCGTGTTCCATTTCCCAAAGAACTTTCAGAATTTTCACCAGAATTATCCTCAAGCACATGATTCTACGGAAAATAAACACGACTTAGAATTCATATTAATAAAAGTAAAATAAATAAATGCAAGTCAGAAGAAAAAAAAATACATTTATTAATTGGCAAAAAACTGTAAAACGGGACTTCTCCCCCGCTTCCACCTGTAGTGAGAATCGCACAAGGAGGAGCTTAGTGATAAGGATCTCCTTAATGTAGAATGTCAAAGTTTACAAAGCTAAAAATGTTGAAGAGACTTACACTCTGGTAAAAGAAACCTTAAACCTTATTTAAATTATTTTTTTTTTGTATGAAATAGACTGAGAAGCAACCATGGAGCTGAAAAGATGGTAAAGCTCGACAAAGAATTAAAAAATAAATTTTAATTTGGCTACTATTATATAATAATAATAATAATAATGAAGAATTTCATTCTCTTGTTTTAAAAGAATAAATTTCTCCTATTTTTAATTTCATTTCCTGATGTATCTTCATATTTAATTGTTTAAGTACATTTAAGATAAGATCTTATCTTGGCAACCACAAATGCATAATTATTACAGCAGTGGTAAATAGTAGAGCTCTTATATAAGTAGTGTATAATAAAGAGTATATTGCTTAAATTCTTTTATTAATCTGATG